>JAXQQM020081188.1:0-169482 GCA_034641835.2 Pinus albicaulis | reverse complement strand
CCTGCAGTTAGTGATCATGTGTGTAGACTATAGAAATTCATATAACTGATATGTTATACATCTGAGATTCTCTTGATCACCCACTATTTGACTTCATGCACAACACAAAATCTCTTCTACCATTGATCATTAATTGCGGAAATAAAAACAATCACATGCGCACATTAAAACCATAAACATTCACACATATGAACACAGTATTTTATGGGAAAGCTTAAAGCTTAAAACCCCCAACTATCTGTATATTATACGTCATATAGATTATGTAACAATCATTATACAAAGCTCATCACAAGCTCTTAGTACAATCTCCAATTGCTACACACTAATCAAGTCCGATCTAGCAAAACACATGCTCCAATCTCTGCCACTTGCTAGCCTGCCTCTACTACGTAATCAATGCTAAAGAATGGCTCTGAATGAACTCGAATTGGTCCAACCTTTCTCACGCAATCCTCATTGGTATCTCCAACCATGTGTGGTGCAAAATCATGCAACACTATAGTCACAACTGATAGTCACACTGCTCTTTCACCTACCTCTTCACTGGTCTCCACTGAAACTGTGCATGCAATGTAGTTAACTTATGCATTATTTAGTTGATTAATGAGTTAATAATTAGTGAATTAATTAATAATTAATTCACACCACTCTCACTAGTGTATCAATCAGTTAGACTAGATACAACTAGCTCAACTATGTTTAACTCAGTTAAACTGAACACAACTCCACCAAACTTTGTCATGAATTCTAACTGAAGTCTCTCCATGCAATAGCTCCACTTAACCCTTAGGAATAGCACTATTCCTTCATCGGCTCGTGCAACATCGTACATGGCGAAGTGCTCAGAGAATAAGATAATGTTTATAGTCCAAATATTATTAGAGCTAATAATATTCGCATATCTATTTTATACTAGCGATATAAAAAGTAGATTAAAGCCAAATATTTCTAAAAATAGAAGTCCATCTATTTTTCCAGCTTGACCAACCATCCACAAATAGCATCACGCAGCTCATAGAATATGATAGAGCATGTCTAAAAAATAGTCTTGCGCAAAACGACCTACGGGCCCACTTAGTGAAGGCGACTCTTTTCACTAAGCTCATCATCTTGTTGCAATATCAACACTCCCTCTCCAACGATATGGGGATTATGCGCCACCACCGATCACCTTTGTGGTGATAATTTGCTCCTAGTAGCGCCTTCGTCAAGATATCAGCATCCTGATCCTCTGTGGGAATGTGTGAAAGTAACATGATCTTCCGCTGCACACAATCTTTGATATGATGATACCGGATGTCAATGTGTTTAGATCTATCATGAAATATTGGATTAACCAAGAGTTTGATGCAACTCTGATTATCACTATATATCACAGTAGGATCTAAGTGTGAACCGAACAACCCGACCAGGATCTTCCTCATCGATATAGCCTCACATGCAGCCAAACTCGCTGCCATATACTCAGCCTCTACTGAACTGAGTGCCACGGATCTCTACTTCCTGTTGTACCAAGAAACTATTGTCGACCTGATACTGAAAATCCCTCCAGATGTGCTCTTTCTGTCCGTTGGGCTCCCTGCCCAATCTGCATCCGTGAAGCCACACAACTTCACCTCATTCGACTGTCTGTACCATAATCCATATCCCCGATGTGCCCTTGAGATATCTCAAGACATGCTTTCCTTCCTTCCAAAAGATCTTGGTAGGCTTAACCATAGCTTGTGAAAGCTGGTTAATAGCGTAGCATATGTCTGGTCATGTATTGACTAGATACATAAGCGACCCCACCAACTGTCGGTAAACAGTGGCATCCACTACCTCTACCGATGTAGTATCCTCTTTCCTCCATTCACCAAGAAGAGGAGTGTCGATAGGCTTGCATCCATGCATGTTGAACTTCTCCAGTATCTCCCGGGCATACTTGCCTTGAGACACAAACAATCCATCATTGCACTGCCAAATTTCCAATCCTAGGAAATAATGAAGGAGGTCCAAGTCCTTCATCTCAAGCTCCTTTGCAAGATCAGCCTTGCATGAGTGTATCAATATTTCATCATCCGTCAAAATCAAATCATCTACATAAATTACAATGATCAGCAACTTACCCTCCACCACAATCTGGTATAGGTTCAGATCCACCTCACTCTTGGAGAATCCAAGTCCATGAAATAATTGTCTATCCGTGTGTACCAAGCACGAGGTGCTTGTTTCAACCCATACAGTGCTCTCTTGAGCCTGCACACATGCGACTCACTGCTAAAGATCTCGAAACCTTCGGGCTGCTCTATGTACACCTCCTCCTCAATGACTCCATTGAGGAACGCAGTCTTCACATCCATCTGATGAATGTGTCACCCCATCTGTGCTGAGAGAGAAAGAATCGTCCATATGGAAGAATAATTGCGACAGGTGCAAAGGTCTCCTCATAATCGATCCCCTCAATCTGTGAAAAGCCTCGGGCAACAAATATTGCCTTGTAATTCTCCACACTCTCGTCAGCTGCTTGCTTCACTTTGTAGATCCATCTCTAACCCACCACTGATTTCCCCTCCGGCCTCGGGACAATCTCCCATGCACTGTTTCTGACAATCGAATCATACTCTTCCACCATGGCATCTACCCATGCGGGGTCCTCCACAGCTTCCTCGAAAGAGGATGGCTCTGTCATGATACACTTGCTCATAAGAGCCATGTATCCAGTATACCAGTCAGGTGACTGTCTCTGTCTACGCTGTGATGTAGGTTCTCCTACAATATTCTTTTCATCCTGAATCAGTCGCTTAGCTTCCGTAGTGCGCTTCCGCCCTCTGATGGTTGGCGTTGCATGAGTGGTTTCTTCCACTCCATGAACCTCCTCTTGTGGCCGATCCACACCCTGAGGTTCATCCTTAGGAACTAATAGCTCCTCATCTGCATGCAAGTGTGGCTCCCTCTCAAGCGAACACTTCATGGCTTTCTCCTCATGAAATTTGATATCCCATTGCACAATAGTATTGCGACTATCTGGCAAATACACATGATAGTTGTGGGGTGTATCAATGTACCCCACAAATATCCCAACCTCTGCAGTCGGCTCCAGCTTCTTCTTGGCATCCTTCGTCACATGAATGTAAAAAGGTGAACCAAAAATCCTCAAATGAGAAATATCAGGCTTCTGACCAGAAAACGCCTCCTCGGGTGTACTCATGCTAGGTATCCTGTGAGGACAACGGTTTTGCACATAAACCGTAGTATTGCATGCCTCAGCCCACAAGTGTATGGGAAGGCCCTGATCATGCAACATCGCTCGTGCAGCACACACGATTGTTTTATTCTTCCGCTCAGCGACCCCATTCTATTATGGGTTATGAGGCACTATGAGCTCTCTTCAAATTCCTTCTGCACTACAAAAGTCCTTGAATTCTCCAGAGATGAATTCACCACCATTGTCGCTCTTAAGAGCCTTCACCTGCTTCCCCGATTCTTTCTCAACCAGTGCCTTGAACTCATAGAACTTTGAGTATGTCTCGCTCTTCTTCTGCATGAAGAAGATCCAGCACTTTCGAGAAAAATCATCAAAAAATATCACATAGTACCTGTGCTTTACTATTGAAGCTACTGAGAAAGGTCCACACACGTCTGTGTGAATTCTCTCAAGGATCATCGTGGCGCAACTATCCTTCTTGTGAAAGGTGGCTTTCACAATTTCTCCCAAAGTACATCCCTTGCACTGATATGACTACGCAAGTGTACCTTTGGGAAGCCTAGTAGAAATCTGCTACAAAATTTTCAAAGCGCCATGGTGAAGATGGCCCAATCTCCTGTGCCATAGCTTGCCCTCATCCCGGCTCACCACTCCTTCTGCCTTGCCTGCCATTATTGCGTATCCATCTACCTACAACTGATAAAGGTTCTTAACTCGAACCCCTATCCTCTAGGTTTCACCAGTTTCCTTACTACGTAGGAAAGCCTTTCCCTCACTAAAGACAACATCATATCCCTTGTCTTCCAACATCGCCACAGAGATAAGATTCTTCTTCAATCCTGGAACATGCATAGCTTCCCTCAATATGAAGGGTTTACCAGACTCCCTCTCAAAGGAAATGGTACCAAAACTAGTCGTACTGTATCTACCATCATCGCCCATCTCAATGTGCACTCCAAGATCTTTCTCATCCAGATCAGTAAACAAATATTTGTCTCCTGTCATGTGAAAAGATGCACCACTGTCAAGAAACCACATTTAACCCATCATACTTGAGACCAAGCATGCGATCAGTGAAAAATCTATCTCAAACTACGAGGCTAAGGCCTCTCCAGCTGCAGATCCAACAACCTGCTTATTTTTCTTCTTCAGTGGACAATTAGTGTCGTAATGTCCGTGTTGGTGACAGTGAAAGCACTTTACCTTGGACAAGTCCTGCTTCTTGCCTTTCGCACTAGATTGAGAAGCATTCTTCTTGCTCTTCCCCTTACTTGCTTTGGCAGCCAAAGCGCAATTTTCTTCATCTGAGTTCTTTGATGAAGATCCATCCTTGGTACTTTGCCTTATCTCCTCTTGCACAAGATCCGACCAAAGTCGCTCCCATCCTAGAAATTTATCTCGACCATTGACAGAGTCCTGATAGGAATGCCAACTCTTCGGAAGCCCAAGGAGAGCCAAGTTCACCAAGTCCTCATCATCTACATTAACCCCCACACTTCCCATCTCATCCCTGCACTGGACAAACTTCGTGAGGTACTTGGGTATACTATCGCCTTTCTCCATTTTTATGTTCCTGAGTTTATCCTTGAGCGCCAACTTCCTCTGGTCGCTCTTGCTTTGGAATAAATATGTCAAAGATTTCCACATCAAGAATGGAGAAGATTTACCATGAAGGTTGGACACTATGTGATCCTTCACACCTTCCAACAGAATCCTTCGACATTTTGCTGTCTTCTTTTGCCATGCGTCAAGTGCGGCAGCATCGCTAGAAGCAGGTTTTGGAATTTCTGCATCTATGAACTCCTTCAACCCATTGTCATCCAGCACCGCCTCCATCCTGTCCTTTCATTCAATATAATTTGAGCTACCCTCAAGGGCATACTCCAATCACAATTCGTTGAAAGACATCTCAACTTCGACACCAAGAAAACATTATTGCAAATTCGAATTCCACCAGCACAAAACTCAACCGCTTCAATGTTTTGCAATTGCTCCAATGATCAATATCGCTCTGATACCATGTAGAAATTCATATAACTGATATGTTATACATACGATATTCTCCTGATCACACACTATTTGACTTCATGCACAATACATAATCTCTTCTACCATTGATCATTAATTGCGGAAATAAAAACAATCGCATGCGTACATTAAAACCATAAACATTCACACATATGAACACAGTATTTTATGGGAAAGCTTAAAGCTGAAAACCCCCAAATATATGTATATTATATGTTATAGATATCATGTAACAATCATTATACAAAGCTCCTCACAAGCTCTCATTATAATCTCCAATTTCTACACACTAATCAAGTCCGATCTAGCAAAACACATGCTCCAATCTCTACCACCTGCTAGCCTGCCTCTACTGCGAAATCACTGCTGAAGAATGGCTCTGAATGAACTCGAATTGGTCCAACCTTGCTCACGCAATCCTCATTGGCATCTGCAACCATGTGTGGTGCAAACTCATGCAACACTACAGTCACAACTGATAGTCACACTGCTCTTTCACCTACCTCTTCACTGGTCTCCACTGAAACTGTCCATGCACTGTAGTTAACTGATGTATTATTTAGTTGATTAATGAGTTAATAATTAGTGAATTAATTAATAATTAATTCACACCACTCTCACTAGTGTATCAATCAGTTAGACTAGATACAACTAGCTCAACTATGTTTAACTCAGTTAAACTGAACACAACTCCACCAACTACCTCAATAACTCCACCAAAATCTGTCACATGAGTTCTAACTGAAGTCTCCATGCAATATCTCCACTTAACCCTCAGGAATAGCGTAATTCCTTCTGTCAGCTCCTGTGCCACATCTGTGCACTTAACTGAAGTGCTCCAAGAGAATAAGATAATGTTTATAGTCCAAATATTATTAAGAGCTAATAATATTCGACATATCTATTTTTCGACTGGAAATCTAAAAATAGATTCCGCCCAATATGTCTAAAAATAGAAGTCCATATATTTTTCCAACTTTACCAACCATCCACAAATAGCATCCTGCAACTCAGAGAATATGATCAACATGTCTAAAAATAGACATAGTCTAAAAATAGACTTGCGCCAAAAATAGCCTGCGGGCTCACTTAGTGAAGGCGACTCTTTTCACTAAGCTCATCATCTTGTTGCAATCTCAACATAGACATGGCTCTACAATCCTCCATCTTGAATCTCCTCAGGATCTCGATGCAGTATTTCCATTCCCCAAGGAAAATCTTGCCATTTGTATGCCATACCTCCAAGCCTAGAAAATAGTTCATGAGCCCCAAATCCTTCATCTTGAACTTAGTTGCAAGATCCCTATTTTATGTAGGATATTTTCTTCGATGATGTTAGTAGAATTGCATAAGGTAGCATGTAAAAACATTAAATGTGACACTTTAAGAAGAAGAAAAACATAAAGATACCATAAATATGATACACCAATATTTGATCACGAAGTTCACTCATAATGTGTGAGCTACGTCTTCAAGCCCAACTGCAAAGTGGAGAGGCCTTTAAAATTTTCAAAAAAAATGAAAATGCAAGTACATGGAAAAATACATCATTATACCTCACTTTTGGGAGTGACCTGAAAATCGGCTTCTCAAATCCCAAATCTAACTTCCTCGATGAAACCCTTGCAAAATTTTAAGTAAAATGAGTATAAACTTGACCAGATTCTGACACCGTCAGCTCTAGACCCGTAGAGAATCTTCAATATTCCATAATTGAATCTTTAGGAATATTCCTAAGAGTATTCTCTCAAAAGGAACACATGCACAAGGTTCTTCCTGCAAGGTTCTGTTGGCCTCCTGGTTCTGCAGCTCTATGTTTTTTCGACTTCCTCCGCCTGCACTCGGTTGTCTTGTTCGAATGGCAATGGTTCGGTTTAAATATTGGGTCGTCGAGGGACTAACCAAAGTACCACCGGCTAGCGGTTTGGTTCACATATTATAAATAAAATTTTTGGTGGTCGACGGGTCGTGGGTTCAAAACCCGACAGAGCCATTTTTTGTACATAAAACGATTGTAATATATATTTAAAACAATGTTTAAAAATGTCATCAGATTTAGTGCTAGTGAAGCAAAGCTTGGTGGTTGTGCAAAAGCTAACCACAATCAAACCTTGTCTCTAGATTTATCTAGGCTCCATTGAATTTAGCCATTAATTTGGCCATAATACCAATTTGGCGTTGGTCCCAATTTTTATGGCACCAACTATAGTTTTATTATTTTTTCAAGTTTGACTATAAGTTTGAATAGGCATAACTTTCACATATGAACTCATATTGAGTTTCTATTAGCATTGTTGGATTTCTTGCAACAATATCTTCGATTTGATGTTGGTTTTGTTGAGATTTGAGGACTTTGATTTTTAGGCCTTTAGGGATCCTCCTAGATCAATCCTCCCCACTCTGAGCTTTTAGGACTCCAAAATCCTTACCAATCAACATTAAAGTGAGATCATTTATCCATGAATTTTTCATTTTCAATCCATTGTGCCTTGCTAGGATGCATTCCTTTGAAGCCCACTCATAAGTACTCCACATCCCCTGTCGCAAATTCCTGGTTCGCTTACCTAGGATGATGTATTCGAGAAACCTGTCCAAGTACTTTGGATCAAAATCATCCATTAATGGAACTTGAACACTTTTATTTGTATCCATGATCATAGATAGTTTGTAAATTTTCAAGTTCTCATCATTAACTATGGAATATATCTGCATATATATTGGAAGATCAAGGTGTTAAGCATTATTCCCAATATTATTGAAGATGGCGAAAGGACCATATCTGAGTGGTTTCAAATTCTTGCCTTATCCCTTCATTATATCCTTGCTGATATAGGGCCATACCCTATCTCCAACCTAGAACTGGTAATTAACTCTGTGTTTTTAATGTCCAGCTTTATACCATGCCTGACTCTTTTGCAAATGTTCCTACATTGTTTGATAAATCATTTGTGTTTTCTTAATGAACTTTCAAGCTTTGTCTTTATCACTCCGCTCACTAGAATCCTCATATTTCCCAAATATTAAATATAAGGGATCGTTCATCAGGTACCCAAAGCATGTCTCAAATGGAGAAATTTGAGTAGAAGAGTGCAAAGCCTTTTTCTATGCATGTTGAACATAATGTATCCGTTCATCCCACAACTTAGGATGTTTTTTGCAATACCCTTGGAGAAAATGAACCATTATTCTATTGACAACCTCTATATGTCCATCGATCTCTGAATGTAATGTTGTGCTGCTCTTTAGCTTGGTTTCCATCATCATCCACAAGCTTGTCCAAAACTTTCCAAGGAATCAAGATTCTTGATCTGGAAAAAATGGATGTTCATAGCCCAAAATGGACCTATACATGCTGAAAAAAACTTGAGCAGATTTCTCAGCAATAATATGCTTCTTACATGGCATCAAGACACACATCTTGCTAAACCTATCCATTACCACTTATAGGTAGTCATGACCCTTTTTCGACAAAGGCAACCCTCCTACAAAATCCATGGAGATGCTCTCCCAAGGATGAGAAGGAACATGGTGTGGTGTGTACAACCCCAATTTTCTATTAGTGGGCTTACAAATAGAGCACATCACACACACCTTTACATAGTTGGTTAACATATCTTTTATTTGAGGCCAATAACAAAATATCTACAAATTGGCCAGGGTTTTTCCTACCCCAAATTAACCAGACACAAGAGAAGTGTGAGCTTCTCGTATTACGTGGACTATTTCACTTGTAGGAATACATAAATTGCCAAGATAGTAGAGTAACTTGTCTTGCAAATGATAGTTCTCCACCCGACCCATGAGTTAGCCTCTCATAGACTTCTTTAAAATCTTCATCAGTAGCATATTGTTCAACATAACTATCACGAGATAAGGAGGCATTCTTCAAACAATAGATGCAGAAACAGAAGGCCTAGGAAGCATATCTACCACTTTGTTACTTGTACCCTTCTTGTACTTGATTACCAAATGGAACTATTGAAGGAATCCCATCCACCTAAAGTGACGAGCTTGTTTCAACTTGTTCTGTGATTGGAGATACTATAATGGGTTGGTGGTATGTATGTACAATAGTCTCCTTCCCTATCAATTAATGCTTCCATTTCTTGAAACTTTGAACTGAGGAACACAACTCTTTGTCATGTGTGGGGTAGTTTAATATAGCTTGAGAGAAACTCTATGAGTGGTGACAAACCAATTTCCAATGTTGCATCAATACTGCACCCATGGCATATCCATTGGCATTTGTCTTGATCTCGAATGTTTGTTGAAGTTATGGCAAGGCCAACACTGAAGATGTGTTGATATTTTCTTTTAAGGTGTTTAAATACTCTTGTTGCTATCCTCCCCACTAAAATATCTGCTTCGCACTAGACATGGCACACAGAGGAGACACAATGATGGATAAGTTAGCTATGAATATTCTTCAATACCGAATTGATCCCAAGAGGGTTCTCACTTTTAATACATGTGTAGGTTTAGGCCATTTGGAAATTACATTAAATTTAGAAGGATCAATCTTTAATTGACCTCCCCCAATAGTATGACCCAAATACACCAAAGACGTTTTTCCAAATTCACATTTGGACAATTTTACATACAATTTATCCTTTTCCAAAGTATCCAACACTTCTTTTACATGATCATCCCATGTTTTTCTAAAGACAAGTATATAATCTAGGTATACAAGCACAAACTCATCTAAAAATGGTCAAAATACATCATTCATTACCATAATGAATGTAGTTTGGGCATTGCAAAGTCCAAATGACATTACCAACCACTCAAACAATCCTTGCTTGGTTTTAAAGGTAGTTTTCCATACATCATTCTATGAAATTCGATGTGATGCATTAGAGGAATTTTGAGGGTCTAAAATGGGCCTCCTAAGGAAATAATAAAATAATATTTATTAATTTGAAATTCACTTTTTGCACCACAATCCATGTAACCATAGTTAAATTCAATTCAAAAGTTGTACCAAAATAAAATTAATAAAAAAATTGTATTGATGTGACTATAAATAAGAATGAGCTTTTCAAGAAAAAGTCATTATCATTTAACAACTAATGCATTTGTCCTTTGTATTTAAATAACTTAAAATAAATATAAATATAAATTTATAAATTCTTAATTATTATATGTTATTAATTAAAATTTATATTATTTAAATTGTATAATAACATGTAATTAATATACTATATAAAAATAATATAATATAATATAATATAATAAATGTATAGGGATATGCATTGTTTCTTTCAAGAAATATGAAATGACAATAATGTATTTTTATTCAAAAAGTGTGAAATGACATTTATTATGAATACTTTACTTTGATTTTAAAAGTACTTAGAGCACTACCATGGTTAACCATGAGTTTTTATCCACAATTGAGAATGTGACAATTAAGTACCTTTAACTCAATCAATGCCACCTCAACCATTAGGGATGATGTCATCCCCTAAAATTTGATTGGTTTTCATAAAGTGAATTTTGATTGTACATTTTCCTTAGGAGGCCCATTTTAGACCTCAAAAATCCCCTAATGGGTAACCACTGCAAAAATCCAACTTACTGAAATAAACAACATTCTTCAATTGATTAAGTAAATCATTTATAACAGGGAGGATATCAATTTTTCACCGTGATCTTGTTGAGAGCTCGATAATTCACGAACATCCTTCATGTCCCAACCTTCTTTGGCACCGACATAATTGATGAACCACGCAGAGATGAGTTAGGCATGATGACTCCTTGGTTCAACAAGTCTTGCACCTGCTTCTTGAATTCTTCCATCTCCACAAATAACATTTTGTACATGCCCACATTTGGAAAAGGGCATCCTGCTGAAGATGGATTTCATGTTGAGAAATATTGTCGTCCTGTCACACAAATATGGGCTTCCCAAGACTATGCCCTGAATGTCAAGTGGTACAATATCTAGATCAACCTCAAATATTAGCTTTGAAGCAATGGCAAACCTAACCCTAGATTTCTTGGTGACATTGAATTTTTCATTGTCACATACCCAACCAATAGGATATGGTTTTGGATGAGGTTTGGTTTCCAAACCTAACTTTTTAACAATTGATTTTGTGCTTAAATTAACTTGAGAACCCAAATCAAACAATGTATCTATTTTGGTATGCTTAGATACAATTATAATATGGAACAATTCACTTCTTTTTCATTCATCAACATGAGATTCATTTGTAGAAATTGAACTAGCATGATTTTCAGAGCTTGAATTAGCATGAAGGGAACTATTACCTTGTATACCAATAGTTGTAATATTCATCTGATCACTAAAATTGGATCCCAGGTCTTGTTTCACTATACCAACTGTCTTTTGCTTCCCTTTTCTACCTGACTTCTTACACTTCAATTTTGGATGTAGCTTCCAAAAGTGCTCCTCATTATGCCCTTCTTTCTTGCAATGAGTGAAATATGGATTCCCCTCTTCTTTATTTTTGTTCGTTGTCTTATTGCCCTTTCCTGTACCTTTGAAATTTTTTTTATGAGGCTTGGAGGATGGCTTCTTTGAACGATATTATTGTCCATACTTTCAATATGAATAGCTTTCACACTAGCTTCATCAAGAGTAGTGGGATCAAACAACAACAATGAATGTTGAGATAATTATGTAAATTTCTAATATATTTCATCAAAGTATATAGTGATTCTAAAGGAATACTTAATGCCAATTCTTTCTTCCTAAACTATTTTTTGAAACTTTGAACATTCTCAACTTTTCCTAATCTCATGTTTTTCGATTCCATCATGGAATTTTGTTCATATCCCAATGGATAAAATTTCCCTCTTAATAAAAAATTAGACCAAGAAGAAATGAATTTACCAATATGTTTCTACCTTTCCAAAGTTTTCTCTCCCACCATACAAGAGTTGTGCCTCCTAGTCAAAGAGATGCCAACTAGATCTTTGCCTCATCCTCTTGATCTGTTTTATTCGACAATATATATATTATCCCATTTTTTAGTTTTTCTGCATTAGATTCTCCATTAAACATGGGAAAATGAAATTTTACATCTAACTTTAAAAATGGATTTTTTGAAACATCTCTACATGATTATTTGAATGATGAGAAGAATATGAATAAGAAGAACGTATAATGGAATATGGAGATAGAGGTTCAGGAGGATCACCTCCACTTTCCTGATTTATTGAATAATTGTACTCTACTTTCTCTTTCTTTGTCTTTTCCTTATTTCCTATTCTCTTCTCATAATCTGCAAACAATTTATCTACCATGTTTTCCATCCTATAGAAATATTTATATATTTTTTTTTCATTCTCAGTTTGAACATCTTCATTCTCCCTTTTCCTTCTTCGTGTTGCACATCCAATTTAAGGGTCAAAAGACTTGATTTTTCCTTCACCCTCTTTGATTTTTTCCATGATTATCATCCACACTTGCAATTCACACCAACAAGGAGATTTATTTGATACCAACATGATCTGGGTTCTTTTCTTTAACGATGTAAAAAAAAACTGCATAAAAGAGCATGTAAAACCATAAATGCGATAATTTATCTTGCAACAATATCTTCGATTTGATGTTGGTTTTGTTGACATTTGAGGAATTTTATTTTTAGGACTTTAGGTATCTTCCTAGATAAATCCTCCCCACTTTGAGCGTTTAGGCCTCCAAAATCTTTATCAATCAAGACTAAAGTGAGATCATTTATCCATGAATTTTCCCTTTTCACTCCATTGTGCCTTGCTAGGATGCATTCCTTTGAAACCCACTCATAGGTACTCCACATCTCCCTGTCATGAAGTCCTGGTTCTCTTACCTAGGATGATGTCTTCGGGAAACCTATCCAAGTACTCTGGATCAAAATCATCCATTAATGGAACTTGACTACTTTTATTTGTATCCATGATCATAGATAATTCGTAAAGTTTCAAGTTCTCAACATTAACTATGGAATATATCTGCATATATACTGGAAGATCAAGGTGGTAAGCATTATTCCCAATATTCTTGAAGATGGTGAAAGGACCATATCTGAGTGGCTTCAACTTCTTGCCTTATCCCTTCATTCTATCCTTACTGATATGGAGCCATACCCTGTCTCCAACCTGGAACTAGTAATTAACTCTGTGTTTTTAATGTTGAGCTTTATATCGTGCCTGACTCTTTTCCAAATGTTCCTACATTGTTTGATGAATCATTTGTGTTTGTTGAATGAACTTGCAAGCTTTGTCTTTATCACTTCGCTCACTAGAATCCTCATATTTCCCAAATATTAAATATAAGGAATCTTTCATCAAGTACCCAAAGCATGTCTCAAATGGAGAACTTTGAGTAGAAGAGTGCAAAGCCTTGTTTTATGCATGTTGAACATAATGCATCTGTTCATCCCACAACTTCGGATGTTTGTTGCAATACCCTTGGAGAAAATGAACCATTATTCTATTAACAACCTCTATATGTCCATCGATCTCTGGATGTAATGTTGTGCTCCTCTTTAGTTTGGTTTCCATCATCATCCACAAGATTGTCCAAAACTCTCCAAGGAATCAAGAGTCTTGATCTGAAAAAAATGGATGTGGGTAGCACAAAATGGACCCATACATGCTGAAAAAAAATTGAGCAGTTTGCTCAGCAGTAATATGCTTCTTACATGGCATCAAGACACACATCTTGATAAAAATATCCACCACTAGATACAAGTAGTCATGAGCCTTTATTGACAAAGGAAACCCCCCTACAAAATCTATGAAGATACTCTCCCAAGGATGAGAACGAACAGGGAGTGGTGTGTACAACCCCAAATTTCTATTAGTGGGCTTACAAACTGAGCACATCACACACCCCTTTACATATTTGGTTACAATTTCTTTCATTTGATGTCAATAACAAAACCTATGCAAGTGATACATATTTTATCCTACCCCAAAGTGACCAGACATAAGAGAAGTGTGAGCTTCTCGAGTTACATGGTGTTTTTCACTTGTAGGAATACATAGCTTGCCAAGGTGGTAAAGTAACTTGTCCTCAAATGGTAGTTCTCCACTTGTGATCCATGGGTTATATTCTCATAAACTTCTTTAATATCTTAATTATTAGGATATTTTTCAACATAGCTATCCTGAGGTAAAGATGCATTCCTAAAAATAATAGATGCAGAAACATGATGTCTAGAAAGCATGTTTGCCACTTTGTTACTTGTACCCTTCTTTTGCTTGATTACCAAATGGAACTATTGAAGGAATCCGATCCACCTGAAACGACGAACCTACCGCAATTTGTTATATGATTAGAGATACTATAAAGGTTGGTGGTATGTATGTATGATAGTCTCCTTCCTAATCAAGTAATGCTTCCATTTCTTGACACTTTGAAACAAGGCATACAATTCCTTATCATAAGTGGGATAGTTTACAACAACTTGAGAGAAAATATTAGAATGGTAAGAAATCGGTTTAAGATGTTGCATCAAGCACCCATAGCATAACCATTAGCAATTGTCTTGATCTCAAATGGTTGTTGAAGGTATGGAAAGGTTACTACTAGTGTTGTGCTGATATTTTACTTTAAGGTGTCGAAATGCTTTTGTTGATTTCCTCCAAATTGAAAGATTTGTTTCACATTGGTTAGAACATGCAAAGGAGAAGTAATGATGGAGAAGTCAACTATGAATCTTCTCCAATATTGAACTGCTCCCAAGAAGCTTCTCACTTCTATTACATTGGCAAGATTAAGCCATTTAATAATTACATCAACTTTAGAAGGATCAATCTTCAGTTGACCTCCTCCAATTATATGGCCCAAATACACCAAAGAACTTTTCTGAATTCACATTTGGACAATTTTACATAAATTTTCTACTTTTGAAAAATATCCAATACTTATTTGACATGTTTTACATGATCATCCCAAGTTTTTCTAAATACAAGTATATCATCTAGACACACATGCATAAATGCATATAAAAATGGTCGAAGGACATTATTCATTACCCTCGTGAATGTAGTTAGGGCATTGCAAAGCCCAAAAGGCATTACCAACCACTCAAAAAACCCTTGCTTAGTTTTCAAATTAGCTTTCCACACATCATTCTTTGAAATTCTGATGTGATGCATTAGGGGAATTTTGAGGTCTAAAATGGGCCTCCTAAGGAAATAATAAAATAATATTTATTAATTTGAAATTCACTTTTTGCACCACAATCCATGTAACCATAGTTCAATTCAATTCAAATTTTGTACCAAAATAAAAGTTAATAAAGAAATTGTATTGATGTGACTATAAATAAGAATGGGCTTTTCAAGAAAAACTCATTATCATTTAACAACTAATGCATTTGTCCTTTGTACTTAAATAACTTAAAATAAAATATAAATATAAATTTATAAATTCTTAATTATTATATGCTATTAATTAAAATTTATATTATTTAAATTGTATAATAACATGTAATTAATATACTATATAAAAATAATATAATATAATATAATATAATAAATGTATAGGGATATGCATTGTTTCTTTCAAGAAATATGAAATGACAATAATGTATTTTTATTCAAAAAGTGTGAAATGACATTTATTATGAATACTTTACTTTGATTTTAAAAGTACTTAGAGCACTACCATGGTTAACCATGAGTTTTTATCCACCATTGAGAATGTGACAATTAAGTACCTTTAACTCAATCAATGCCACCTCAACCATTAGGGATGATGTCATCCCCTAAAATTTGATTGGTTTTCATAAAGTGAATTTTGATTGTACATTTTCCTTAGGAGGCCCATTTTAGACCTCAAAAATCCCCTAATGGGTAACCACTGCAAAAATCCAACTTACTGAAATAAACAACATTCTTCAATTGATTAAGTAAATCATTTATAACAGGGAGGATATCAATTTTTCACCGTGATCTTGTTGAGAGCTCGATAATTCACGAACATCCTTCATGTCCCAACCTTCTTTGGCACCGACATAATTGATGAACCACGCAGAGATGAGTTAGGCATGATGACTCCTTGGTTCAACAAGTCTTGCACCTGCTTCTTGACTTCTTCCATCTCCACAAATAACATTTTGTACATGCCCACATTTGGAAAAGGGCATCCTGCTGAAGATGGATTTCATGTTGAGAAATATTGTCGTCCTGTCACACAAATATGGGCTTCCCAAGACTATGCCCTGAATGTCAAGTGGTACAATATCTAGATCAACCTCAAATATTAGCTTTGAAGCAATGGCAAACCTAACCCTAGATTTCTTGGTGACATTGAATTTTTCATTGTCACATACCCAACCAATAGGATATGGTTTTGGATGAGGTTTGGTTTCCAAACCTAACTTTTTAACAATTGATTTTGTGCTTAAATTAACTTGAGAACCCAAATCAAACAATGTATCTATTTTGGTATGCTTAGATACAATTATAATATGGAACAATTCACTTCTTTTTCATTCATCAACATGAGATTCATTTGTAGAAATTGAACTAGCATGATTTTCAGAGCTTGAATTAGCATGAAGGGAACTATTACCTTGTATACCAATAGTTGTAATATTCATCTGATCACTAAAATTGGATCCAAGGTCTTGTTTCACTATACCAACTGTCTTTTGCTTCCCTTTTCTACCTGACTTCTTACACTTCAATTTTGGATGTAGCTTCCAAAAGTGCTCCTCATTATGCCCTTCTTTCTTGCAATGAGTGAAATATGGATTCCCCTCTTCTTTATTTTTGTTCGTTGTCTTATTGCCCTTTCCTGTACCTTTGAACTTTTTTTTATGAGGCTTGGATGATGGCTTCTTTGAACGATATTATTGTCCATACTTTCAATATGAATAGCTTTCACACTAGCTTCATCAAGAGTAGTGGGATCAAACAACAACAATGAATGTTGAGATAATTATGTAAATTTCTAATATATTTCATCAAAGTATATAGTGATTCTAAAGGAATACTTAATGCCAATTCTTTCTTCCTAAACTATTTTTTGAAACTTTGAACATTCTCAACTTTTCCTAATCTCATGTTTTTCGATTCCATCATGGAATTTTGTTCATATCCCAATGGATAAAATTTCCCTCTTGGTGTAGAAACAAACTCATACCATGAAGAAAGGAGTTTACTATTATGTTGACTACCTTTTTGAAGCTTGCTCTCCCACCATACAAGATTTGTGCCTCCTAGTCAAAGAAATTTCAACTGGATCTTTGCCTCATCTTAGTCAATATCTTGTATACAGAAAAGCACTTTGATTTGTCTAATCCAATTGTGTAGCTTCTCTGCATTAGCTTCTCCATTAAACAAGGGAAAAAAAAATTCACATATAACTTTAAAAATGGATTTTTAGAAGAATCTCTATGATGACTATTTGAATGGTGAGAAGAAAATGAATAAGAAGAACGTTTAATGGAATATGGAGATAGAGGTTCAGGAGGATCACCTCCACTTTCCTGATTTATTGAATAATTGTACTCTACTTTCTCTTTCTTTGTCTTTTCCTTATTTCCTATTCTCTTCTCATAATCTGCAAAAAATTTATCTACCATATTTTCCATCCTATAGAAATATTTATGTATTTTTTTTTCATTCTCAGTTTGAACATCTTCATTCTCCCTTTTCCTTCTTCGTGTTGCACATCCAATTTAAGGGTCAAAAGACTTGATTTTTCCTTCACCCTCTTTGATTTTTTCCATGATTATCATCCACACTTGCAATTCAAACCAACAAGGAGATTTATTTGATACCAACATGATCTGGGTTCTTTTCTTTAACGATGTAAAAAAAAACTGCATAAAAGAGCATGTAAAACCATAAATGCGATAATTTAAGAAGAAGAAACACATAAAGAGACCATAAAGATGATGAACCAATATTTGATAATGAAGTTCACTTACAATGTGTGAGCTACGTCTCCAGGCCCAACTCCAAAATGTAGAGGCCTCTATATTATCTCAATGAAATAAAAGAGAAAGTACATGGAAAAATAGATCATTATATCTCACTTATGGGAGTGACTTGAAAATGCGCTGCTCAAATCCCAAATCTAACTACGCCAATGAAATCCTTGTGAAATTCTGATTAAAATGAGTATAAACTCAACCGGATTCTGATACCATCAAATATGGACCTTTAGAGAATCTTCAAGATTCTATAAAAAAATATTTGGGAATATTCTCTTGAAAGGCACACTCGCACAAGGTTCTTCCTGCAAGGTTTTGTCAGCCTCTTGGTTCTGCAACTATTTATTCCATCAACCTCCTTCATTTAATCTCGGTTGTCCCGTTCAAATGGTAGTGGTCAGGTTTAAATATTGGGTTATTAATGGACTATCCAAAGTCCCGTTGGTTGGAATTTTGGTTGCCATGTTACAAATAAAATGTTTGTTGGTCGGCGGTTTCCGGGTTCAAAACCTCATGGATTTTTTTTTTGTATATAAAATAATGATCACTATATATATATAAAACAATTTTTTGAATTTCCGTCAGATTTAGCGCCAATTTCACCAAGTTTGGTGGTTGTGCCAAAAATAACCACAACTAAACCCTTTCTCTAGATTTATCCGGGCTCTGCCAAATATGGCCAACTAATTTGGTTGGACTACCAATTTAGCATTGGCCCAATTTTTTCTAGCACCAACAATAATTTTATCATTTTTCCAAGTTTGAATTCAACTTTTATTGGGCATAACTTTTGCATACAAATCAAATTGAGGTTCCATTTGCATCGTTGGATTACTTGCGATGAGATATTTGATTTTATGTTGGTTTCTCTAAGAGTTGAGGACTTTGATTTTTAGGCCTTTAGGGATCCTCTTGGATCACTCTTTCACTCCTTTATGAGCCCCAGTGAATCTGTAAGAAACAATTCATCCTCGTATAAGACAAGAATGAGTGTATCACCCCCAAAAACCAAGTAGTAGAGGTTCACATTCACCTCACTCTTCACAAATCCCCTACAAGTATCTTTTGATGCACTCATACCACACCCTAAGAGCCTACTTGACCTCCTCATACAAATCTCTCTTCAACTCGCACACATGGGTCTCTCTACTATGTGCCATAAATTCCTTAAGTTGTTCAATGTACGCCTTCTCCTCCAATTCACCATTCAGAAACGTTATCTTTTCATCCATCTGATGGATCTACCATCACATTTATGTTTCTAATGATATCATGACTCATATAGAATTTTACTTAGCCACAATAGAAAAACCATCCTCGTAATTATGAGAAAATCCTTTGGTAATGGACCTAGCCTTGTATTTCTTAATGTTTCCATTTGCAATGTGCTTAATATTATAGATCCAGTGTGACCTGACCACTACCTTATCTGTCGATATTTGTACAACCTCCCACACATTGTTCTGCATGACTAATTTATACTCCTCAACCATTGCATCCCGCCACAACTATTGTTGTGCAACGTCTTGATAGTTGGAAGGCTCACCATCACCTAACTGACAGACTAATGCCATGTATCCAATATACATCTTTGGTTGTCTCTAATCTCTGTTACCCATCCTAGGAGTCCCAAAAACTCCTAACCATCCTTGACTGTATGTTGAACCTCTTATTTCCTCCTACCAACAATGGAGTTAGGAATATCCACCTCTATATCCTCCTAATTCATCTCCCTAATCTATTGCATCTACTGCTCCATGCATTTCTAACTCTCATGAATACATGCATCTGTGCTAGTGCTCATACTCATGACTGTACTTATGCTTTGTTGCCCCTGATCTTGTTGCTCAACTCTAGGAGCTTTTGTTGGTTTCTCACTTTGATCCTCTACTGATGGAAAATCTCTAGACCTCATCTATACCTTGTCCTCCATGAAATGACATATCTCCTCACAATGATCTGCCTAGTCCCTCGAATAAATATTTCAAAATCCTTAGAGGTTTTGATGTAATCAACGAAATAACCTCTCTTTGCAGTCCAATATAAATTTTAACGTGTGTCTCCTAAAATGTGACAATATGCCAGGCTTCCAACTATCCTAAAGTGACTGACATCTAGCTTCTTCCTCGCAAATGCCTCCTTAGGTGTCATATTGTCGAGCTCTCTATGTGGAACCATGTTCTGAATATAAAATTCCATACTACATGCCTCTCTTCCCATATATAAGGTGTGGGATCCTGGATATATAGCATCACTCTTGCTTCCTCTAAAATAGATTGTTTATTTCTCTCAACAACCCCATTGTGTTATGGGTTGTAAGGAACCATCCACTCTCTCATGATTCTTGCCCTAGTACAAAACTCATGAAATTCCTTACTGGTGTACTCACCTTCGTTTTCTAATCGAAGAGTCCAGATCTTTCTTCCTGCCCCATTCTCCACTAGAGCCTTAAACTCTTGAAAGTGATTGAAGACCTCATCCTTGGTCTTCAAGAAGTAGATCCAGGTATTCCTAGAGAAGCCATAGATAAAATTTGCAAAGTACTTGTATCCCCTGAGATATTTTGTTGACATCAATACACACATATATGAATGCACTAAATCAAGTATCCCTTGTGATCTGTTGTCACTCCTTGGAAAATTTTCTTTCACAAACTTCCCCAACATGCATCCTCTACAAACATCATCGTACTGTGTGCTCACCTTTGGAATAGATGTCACCATCTCACGAAGAGGTCCAAGTGCTCCATGATTAATATGGTTCATCCTCCTATGCCATAGCTCCCCTTGATCCCTCATATTAATGCTGCTAACCAATGCCTTTGGAGTGTCCATATACAACATGTATAATTGATCGCTCCTAACTCCAATCATTATAGGTGACCTCCAATCCTTATGCTTCAATAGTAATTGAACCCCTCTATGTTGGGAAAAATACTGAGAGGGGGGGGGGGGGGGGTGAATCAGTATTTACTGCATATTGAAACTTTTTACTTTTTCATGCTCTAAAACCCATACGCTACTTTTTCTCAAGCCAACCAGCGATACACGCGGATATCCTTCATATAACTTCTTGCGATAATATTGTGAGATCTAATTATGTCATTAGTTCTTGCTTATATCAAAGAATTATTCATTTATCGTATGTACAATAAACAAAGAACATGTGCAGAAGAATTTAATAAAACCATCACACCAAGCATCACACATGAACACCAGGATTTTTAGGTGGAAACCCAAGTCAGAGAAAACCACCGACGCAAGCCATCCTTCAATATTTTATTATAGAGAAAACATGTTACAACATATGTGTCACAGACGATCAAAGACGTGAAACTAATTGCATTGCTTAATGTGCCTTCTCCTGGAAGGGAGCTCCAACCCCCTGACTCGTTTACCAGCCTCTCCTGGAAGGGAGCTACGACCCCCCGATCTCGTTTACCAGCCTCACCTGGAAGGGAGCTACGACCCCCCGATCTCGTTTACCGCTACACCCCCCGCACCACCTTGGACCACGTTTTCATCACCTCACTGATCCAACAACTTAAGAGAGCCAACTTGTAGGCCACGTTTCATCACATTTCAGACTGGATCCTTTCCTATACTTTATAAGCATAAACATACATCACTAATAGATACTTATCAACACAGATCAGATAGCAGAAACACATCAGAACAGATCAGATATTTCATACCCCTTGCTTCAGCAAACCCTAGTTTGCATACGCGCTTTCCCTTTACTGATGTCGCGTATATACGCGCTTCCGTTCACACAAAACAGCGTATACCTCTGTATATATTTCAATGCGCATACGCGCTTTCTCTTCATCGAAGCCGCGTATATACGCACTTCCTCTGCGACGAAGTAGCGTATAGATCTTCAATCATTATAGAGCAGCATACTTCTTCAGATCAGATATTCAGTTCATATTTACCCTTTTACTTCAGACATATGTTCGCCTCATTTCAGATCTAAGCTTTCCATAAGCAGATCTAGTAGATACAAGTACATTTCAGATCTAGATCCCCTTCTTCATTATTGGTGCATCATACATTCAGATTTATCTTCAAGTGTAACCCTTTCCATTCAGATCTACTTCAGAGAGAAGTATTCTTCCAAGCTCGTACATCTTGCACCCACACTCATGATTTGCACAATGAATTTCTTCTCCTTATATAGGTTTATCCTTTTTCAATACCACGAGCCAAAACAATACCATGAGCCTTCAATACCACGGCCCCTTTTTTAATACCATGAGCCAAACCAATACCATGAGCCTTCAATACCACGCCCCTTGGGTTTGCACTTTCGAGCGCTTTTGCCCATACGCGACGGCACGTTCTTTTCCCGTGTGCATACGTGAATTCCATTAGACATATCCGCGTATGCCTAGAGACATACTCTTTTCATCATACTTTGAGCACATTCTGAATTCCTTTCTTCATTCCCTTCTGTACTCACTGTAGATACATCAGATTTACTTCATCGAGAACATATTCTATCAAGCACAACTTCATCAAGTAAGTTGCCATCATCTTCATTAAGTGGGTTGCCATTCAAGGACAACTCTCAGCATCATATTGTCAACAAACATCATTTCATATCAGATTTACATCATTTACCAAGTCCAATAACTTCATCAGGTGGTTTGCCATCAAGGACAACACATGTCAACAGTCGCATGTCTTCATCTTCATTCAGTGGGTTGCCATCAAGGACAACACTCTGCATCATATTTCCAACAATCTCCCCCTTTGGACTTGATGGCAACCATGATGGTGT
This sequence comes from Pinus albicaulis, assembly GCA_034641835.2. Classification (NCBI taxonomy): domain Eukaryota; kingdom Viridiplantae; phylum Streptophyta; class Pinopsida; order Pinales; family Pinaceae; genus Pinus; species Pinus albicaulis. The sequence goes on along the minus strand of JAXQQM020081188.1, from coordinate 146,580 downwards.
TTGATCACCACAACAGATAGGTACATAAGAATACCATGACACCATGTCACTCTCTCCATTTTTGACACCATTCATTCAAACACCATGTCACTCTCCCCCTTTGACATCAAGGGCAAAGGGCGGATCAACACCAACATACTCTCCCCCTTTTCTCCTCATGTGGAAGAAGCGTTCTGCAGATCTGATATATACTGAAGTGACCAAGCTCCCCCTGAGTTCATGATGAACCTTCAAACATATTTTTCAATAAAGTACATGACTCTACTAACTACCTATCACCAATGACTCATACTTACAACACATATCCAACCAAGTGGATTTACATATGAGACTCAAGTACCCAACCAAGTGGGTTTACACAATTCAACTCAGCTACCCAACCAAGTGGGTTTACATAAAGTGACTCAGCTACCCAACCAAGTGGGTTTACAAATTTGACAAGTCCTTACATGACTGAATATTACAAATTTAAATCATGGGTCTCAACAAGACCTTTTCATCAAATTACAACTATGACCATTTATGACCAACACCAGAAAGTCCTCAAGAAAGAGAACATATTTCAGAACCATCATAATGCCAACAATGCATTATACTCAGCAGAGCTAATGCTCCCCCTGAATTCGTGCATCCAAGCATCCTTTCCATATGACTAAGGCTCCCCCTTAGTTTGTGCATCCTGAACACTTTCACCAACAAATCATCAAGGCATCTTCATCAAATCATTAGAAAAAGAATTATGAGAACTGGAACACCACCAGATATACCAAACAGTATCAGAGATACCAGACAGCACTGCAGCTGTGCTGAGGAGAGCTGACTCCAACCAAAAATTGTCAGCAATCAGTCATACGCGGTTTTATTTGCAGGAACTCGCGTATATACGCGACTGTGTTTCATGAAACCTGCGTATCCAATGCCATCTTCTATATTTTGACCAGATCTGATCCTCTGTGAGGAAAAGACAGTGTTCAGCTTCTTTCTGAGATATTTGACTGCTTCCCTGGACTACAGATAGATAGAACAGTGTAGTTGTGTCTTCAAGCGTCATCCAATGGTGGTAGCATTAGCACAATAGTAACCAAGCCTTCAGATTCTTTATAGCATCAATACAATATTTCCAAGAGAGATTCTCATATCAGAACAACATCTTCACATAGGTGTCAAGCAATCATCCATGTGGTCCAACATTACCATGATCTTCAAAATATAACATGAAGAATATGATATAGCAACCTGAGATGATTTATTTCCCGAATCAAACGACATCCAACTCATCCATGTGTGAGCACACAAGATACTTATAAGCAACCAGGTTTCAAAAAATCATCATAATAAACCATGTACCAAGTCATCATCATTTGAGCATGAGTATCACAAAAACCAAAGAATAAGGAGTCATATTGCCAACAATGCACTCATTAGTATTCAACCTGCTGCTCCCCCTAAACCAGTGCTCTTCCTTAACTTGTGCAATCTAAAACACCTTCAACAGCAAGTCTTTAGCAACAATCTCTGCATGATCTGTCCTTGTCTCTGAATTATAAGACTTTCATCTCAGTAATGAATACTCAAGTAGAAAGGACTCACCCATAGTCCTCAACATAAGAAAACAAATATCATATCATCATTATTTAGAACAATAATATGCGTCTGGCTGACAATCGATCGATACTCCCCTATTCTCCGCTCCGACCTTCACTACTTCATATAAATTCTCTTATCATAAAAATAAATACGCGATCGGCTTCACGGAACTCGCGTGTATAATGTAATTAGTTCAGAACTCGCGATGGAAAGTGAAGCATAGAAAATTATCATCTTCCTTCATTTCCTCCCGAGTTTGTACCTCCTGCCTCCGTGACCAATTTTTCTTCACACCAGATGCAGCTGTCGAAATACATATAACCAGAATAATCAAATCAACCATGAGAATCATCATGCATTGTTCCCCCGTGATGATACATTAAATCTCATAATGTATCCCACATCATTCCCCGGCAGCTTCGAATAAGAGAAGTCACTCATAAGCGGATGACTCGCGTAGGCTCTAATCTCACGTTTCTGATCGGTCTTCTATCTTTTTCCAGATTTGTTTGAACTTTCTATTTGTGTGCTGGATGTTATCCAATTTCTCATATCTGTTCAACCTGCATTCCTTTTATACATGTCCATACTTGTTACAATAATAACATATCATGTGTCCAGAGAAATAAGCATAAGAATCATAATGAGTACTTCTAATCTTCCTCCTTTTGCAATCAACTGCTTTATGTCCATACATGTTACATGAGAAACAATATCCCCTGAAGAAACTAGAGTACCTTTCTGAGTAGAACCTGTTTGTTTGTGGCTGAAATGATCTGCTCCTGCAATTTGCTGCAACATGCCCATAATTATGACATTTAAAACATTCAACGTTCTTGAATGAATTCTTTTGAGAATTCATGTTTGTTGGTTGATATTTTATTTCTTTCAACACTTCAAGTTTTGCATTGACATCCTCTGAATTTTTAGCACTTCCTTGTGAGCTAGATTCACCTTTAACAGTTTCATGGAAACCAAGACCAAGTTTGATAGCAGGAGACCTTTGATTACTTAGAATATTGTCCAAAGTGTTAGTACTATCTTGAAACCGCAAAAGTTTAACCTTTTCTTCTAATTTACCTTTGAGAATGTTTACCTCAACCTCCAAGGCTTGACATTGCTTTGTCATGCTTTCTTCTTTCCTTCTTCCATCTTCTACTTGATCCTTCATATTTAGGATCTCTTCTTTCAACCAATTTTCGTTTTCTTCACATGTTTGTTCTAGCTCTTCATTCTTCTTATTTGATTTCTCCAGATCTTCTTTGAGAGATATGATTTCTGCTTCAAGGCCTTCCTTTTCAAATGATTGTAGAGGTTCCTCATTTTTCTTACTTGATGCTTCTAGATCTGCCTGCAGAGAGATGATTGCAGCTTCAAGTCCTTCATTCTTCTTGCTTGAGTTTTCAAGTTCTGCTTCTAGTTCTTTAATTCGATTGGATGCATAAGTATGAAACCTTTGATACTTGTCCACCTGTCCATTCAACATTTCTATTTGATCTTTCATTTGAGAGGTCATCTCTTTGTAAATAGAGTCTTTCGTATCAATTTCCTTTTGTTGTTCTTCAACTTTGATCTTGATAGCTTCCACAACTTTACTATCTTCACTATTTTTTGCACAAAGAAGAGTATTACAAGTGGCCTTCTTCTTTTCTTTCTTTGCCATGAGTATTTGTAGAGCTTTGTCTGAAACTTCTGGATCCATACTGTCACTTTCACTATCATAATCTTTGCACATGCAATTAAGTAAGAGACAAGAACAACGATTAATACCTGGTTCATCTTCTTCAATTTTTTCTATACATGATTTCTGAGATATCTCCTTGTTTCGAGTAGGCTTCTTCTTTTGATTCTTTGCCATGAGCACTTTCAGATCATGGTCAGAATCTTCTTCATCTTCACTGGACACTTCATCATCATCTTCTTTTGCATAATAACTCTTTCTCTTTTCAAATTGTTTCCCTTTACCATGTTTTTTTCTATAAGGACATTTAGCAGCATAGTGACCAACTTTTCCACACTCAAAACATTTGAAGGGAAGCTTACCTTTGAATCTTCCAGTACCTAGTTGGAGCTTTCTCACGAAATTCGCTTCTTCTTCATCGGATATATAGCTGGATTCTTTGACAACTTCTTTTTCCTTTCCTTTTGTAGATGCCTTAAAAGCAACTTCTCTTATTTGAGAAGGACCTCCTTGTCTCATTTCAAAAGCAGTCAGAGTACCATGTAATTGAACAATAGTAAGAGTTTGCAGATCTTGCCTTTCTTCAATAGCTGAAACTTTAGAGTCAAATTTTGAAGTCAAGGATCTTAAGACCTTTTCCACTAGAGTAGTATCGGTTATGGTTTCACCCAAATTTCTCATCCGATTTACAATATCATCTAGACGAAGAAAGAAACTGGCAACACTTTCATCACTATGCATCTTCAAATTTTCATATTCAATTCTAAGAGTTTGGAGTTTTGCACTTTTTACCTTTGTGTCTCCTTCATAGCTTAGAATGATTTTGTCCCATATTTCTTTTGCAGAATGTAGCTGCATCACTTTAGCAAATTCTGATTCAGACATGCTTCCCAATAAGACATTCACTGCTTTGGCATTGATTTCATACTTCTTTCTTTCAGCTGCATCAGTAGGAATACTTGCCGGGTATTGATAACCTTCTTCTACGATTGCCCATACATCTGCACCAAGACTTTGCAGATATGCTTTTGTTCGTACCTTCCAGAATATCAGATTGCTTCCATTGAATAGAGGTGGCTTTATAGACATTACTCCTTCTTGACTTCCCATTGCGACGGATCTCCTTCAAGCGATCAAGCTTCTGCAGAAGGACCTGCCTCTGGTACCAGTTGTTGGGAAAAATACTGAGAGGGGGGGAATCGGTGTTGAAATAGCCAGAAACTTTTATACTCATGCTCTAAAACACCTCGCTACTTTCATGAAGCGACTAGGCGTGTCTATGTGAATCATCATCTTAAAACCTGGCAGTAATTACAGAATCTAATTATACCATTGGATTCTTCACTTATATCCCATTCCATCATTCATTCATTAGATGTTCTATAAGCAGTAAACATGTGCAATAAGAATAGAGCCAAAGCATCACACATGAACACCAAGATTTTTGGGTGTGGAAACCCAGTACGGGAGAAAACCACCGCTACGATTTTCGATATTAATGTTTATTATAGAGAAAACGGCACAACATGTGTATCTTTGGTCTGAGACTCTGACACAGAGCACCCACCTGCAGCTCGTTTACAGGCCTCTCCTGGAGGAGCTCCGGCACGACTCGTTTACCAGCCTCTCCTGGAAGGGAGCTACGACCCCCTGATCTTGTTTACCAGCCTCACCTGGAAGGGAGCTACAACCCCTTGACTGAAGGCTACAACGCTCAGCACCTCTTCGGATCACGTTTCATCAATTTTCACACTGGATCCAACAACTTCAATAGAAAAAAACTTGTAGGCCACGTTTCATCATATTTTCAGACTGGACCCTCTTCATACATTTAAGCTCAATCATACATCAACAAGCGGACCTTCAAGCAGACGGAGATGCAGGATCGAGTTTCCTTCACCCCTTGCTTCGGCAAACCCTAGTTTGCATACGCACTTTCCTTTCACTGATACCGCGTATATGCAGCTGCTTTCACAGTCACATAAGAAGCACGACGTAACTACCTGCAGCTGCTAAATTTCCATTTGCGCATACGCGCTTTCTCTTTAGAAAATCCGCGTATATACGCGCTTCCTATGCGGTGAACTAGCGTATATATCTTCAATTATTATAGAGCAACATACTTCTTCAGATTAGATATTCAGTTCAGATTTACCCTTTTACTTCAGACAGATGTTCGCCTCATCTCAGATCTAAGCCTTCCATAAACAAATCTAGCAAATACAAATACATTCCAGATCTAGATATTTTGCTTCATCATTTCTTCATAGGTGCACCATAGATTCAGATCTATCATCAAACCTTTACCCTTTCCATACAGATATACTTCATAGAGAGGTATTCATTCAAGCTCAGACATCTTGCTCCACCACTCATGATTTGCACAATGAATTTCTTCTCCTTATATAGGATTATCCTTTTTCAATACCACGGGCCCCTTTTTCAATACCATGAGCCAAAACAATATCATGAGCCTTCAATACCATGGGCCCCTTTTTCAATACCATGAGCCAAAACAATACCATGAGCCTTCAATACCACGGGCCCCTTTTTCAATACCATGATGGTTACCCCTGGTTTTGCACTTTTTGAGCGCTTTTTCCCATACGCGACTTATCACGTTCTTTCCCGCGTGCATACGCGACTTCCCCTAGACATATCCGCGTATGCCTTGAGACATACTCTTTTTATCATAGATCTAGCTCAAACTGAATTTCTTTCTTCATTCCCTTCTGTACTCACTGTAGATACATCAGATTTACTTCATCAAGAACATATTCTATCAAGCACAACTTCATCAAGTAAGTTGCCATATTCTTCATCAAGTGGGTTGCCATTCAATGACAACACTCAGCATCATGTTGCTAACTAACATCATTTCACATCAGATTTACATCATTTACCAAGTCCATCAAGTCAAGAATAACTGTCGGTATTTCTCCATCAAGGACAACACGCCAGCGGTCTCATGTCTTTACATCTGCATTTGTGTGGATTTTCATCGAGACAGGCTGCAGTGCATCATATTGTAACATACTTTTCCTTTGCTAAAGTTTCAAAGAAGTTTATCTTCCTTATCAAATCATAAACTACAAGTAAAGACAGGAAACACTTGGCCTTGTACGAGAACTAGGGTTCTGCACTTAATGATCTAGCAGAGTGCCAAAACAGGGATCAAATTGCAGAAATGGCATAAAGAAGGTGAAATGATGAGTTGACTCCATGTTGACAGCAAAGGAAGCTCTGAAGATGCTACTATGTACAATCCTCTAAAAGTTTCCAAGATTAAATGTTTCATTGCCTCAAAGAGCAAACCTGTAGAAAAACATATAGAGTATCAGCAAAAGAAAGGTCAAAGTCAGTTTTTCAGGCACATAAAATCATAGGTGGCTAGAGGAGGTGAAATGAGAAATTAAACTCCATAACAGGAACAAAAGGGTACGTGTGAGCTGCTTTTGTGTCAAAGTAAACATGACAAATCTCCAGGATCAAAATAAAAGAAGGTTTCATAAGCCCAGCAAACTGCAATAAAAAGGTACAAAAGAAAAAGTTAAGTTTCATGGTGTAGATCACACAGGCTTTGAAAAGGTCACTGTGCAATTATCACAAAGTCATCAAAATGCACTTGTCAAATCTCAAGGGAGTAAAAGGAGCCACTTCAAGTGTTTTTCTATCACCTGCACAAAAAAAAGTAAAAAATATCAATGAGAAGGAGAGAGGCTTGAAAAACTTAGAAAAGAATTAGAATTTCAAAAAAGATGAAATTTCGGGAGTTTTTAAGAAAAGTTGGAAAAAAATTCCTGGCGTTGTGTGCCTGTCAGGGCGTTGCACCCTTGTAAACCGGCACTGTGTGCCAGGCTTGATTTCTCGTGGAAAATCATTCAACGTTGTTTTCCTGCCTATTTTCTGCCCGACACAAGAAGACTCTGGCACTGCGCGCCCAGCACACTACGCGTGTAGGTCGACCCAACAGCTCGTGTAGGTGCTGCGCGTTTGGCCATTAAGGCTTCTAAGCCTTGCAAACTGTCCAAATCAACTCAAAATTGCTCCAAGAAATCACCAAAGGTCCTTCAAGCATGGTTAAGGGTATGTGTCATCAAATACACTCATTTGCAAACATGTTTGATGATTTTTAAATGATAAGGAAACCCTAGGAGACTACCCTAAGACTAAAAACTTGAAGTCACTACTTAAACCTCTTTCCATCTGCACACAAACAAGATTAGCCAAGATAGGAGGTGAAATCAAGGTGGTTGCATTAGTTTAAAAGTTTTTCATCCATCAAGGCTTGACATGATACTCAATCCCTTATATTACAAAATAGAGTGACATCACATGCCCTCTTTCCTATTAGTTTGACATCGGTGAAGTGAGGAGGTAGATATCAATGAGACAGAGATTGATAAAGCAGAGAGCAACAGAGATGTTAATGGCATTAAAATAAAGAGCCCTAATGGCAGTGAGGAAAATAATGAGGCACACAGCTATGGTGATGAGAATAATGATAGCAGTCATGAGAGAAGTAAGGTCAGTGAAGAAAATAGTGACAAGATCAGTGCAAAAAGCAGTAAAAATAATGGCAGTAAGGAAGCAGAAACTAATGAAGAAAAAAGTAATGAAAAAATCAATGAAGCAGGTGCCAATGAGGGGAAGTCCTCAAGAAGACAAAAGAACAAAGGAAACCTTGAAATTCTTCTTGATCCATCCCCTACAAGACATTCCAAACATAATCAGCAAAACAATTTCAAGTTTTGGCATCATTTCTGCACTTAGGCGCTGTGATTTTTCCTTAACCATACATTGGAGTAAAACTTGGAATTTTTGGGTTCCTTGGGCCAAGGACATCATGCTCACCAAGTTTCAAATCATTTGGAGCAGTTTTGGTCCTCCAAAAGGTTAAAAAACATGCAAAAAACCACCTTTCTGCCCATTTTTTAGGGTTGGCGCTGCGCCCTTAGCAGCCTTGGGAGTTTTGACTCAAAAATATTTCCAATGAGCTATCAAGGAGCTCATTCCGACATCGGGAAGGCCTTCAAAACCTAGCTGCAAGTTGACATATTTTTCCTGTGCAGGCGTTGCGCCCTTGGACCTCAAAACTGTGTCCTTGCAAAAAATTCAACAAAAAACACTGAGATATTTTTGGAAGTTATTGAGGGCCTCAAAGTCAAATTTTTTGCCAAAATAGGTTGAGAAGATATTTTTCATTTATTACACTATATATTTTGTGCCTTGGGCATTACATGGTCTCAAAGGAAAAAATCAATATTTATGAGCAATTAATGGCCTCCAAAACCCTAGTGAGGGTTTTGACTCTCCTTTGCATGATAAATATTGGATGAGGGCCTCATTGTTCATGTTGGCTATTGGTTTGTTTTCACTTGTTGGACTGAGCATAGGCTCTGAGTTGTAAATAGTTTTTGGCCTTGAATCCTTGTAATCTTTTTGGACTGAATGACAATGGAGTCAAGCACTTTGCAGGATTCATGAACATGGAAAATGGTGATGTCCTTCTTGTTTTGTCTTCATTTCTTATGTTTTACATATTGTTTCATCCTTCTCTTACATTAGAACAAGTTTTATCTTAAGGTGTGTTGTCAAAAGTTTATTAAGTACGTCTACTTCTCTTGATTTCATGTTTTCCTCTATTAGGTCAGTTTAGAGAATTCTTAGTTTCTCTCTAAACCCACTCTGCTCGTTTATCTCATGAATGATTCAATCGAGTCAGTTTCAAAGAGTTTTATGGTTAGCCCTACCCTTTGAAATCACTTTAAATATTGTTTTTGAGGTTTTTACTTCAAAGTATTGCTGATTAGGTTTAGTTGAAGAGGTCTATGGTTAGCCCTGCCCTTTTGCTCATCTTGACTGGTTGTTTTGAATTTTCTCTGTAGTATTGATTAAGGAATTTAGGAGCTCCCTTTCTTTGATAATTTCTATACGTTTAACTTATATGTTTTATTTCTTTGAAGGTAGATAGCTGAAGAGGTTAGGAGTTCCCTCCTCTTTAGGGTTTACTAGATTGTTGCCTTGATGTTTTCTTGCTAGGGTTTGGTCAAAGAAGTAAGGTATGCCCTTTCTTTGGTTTTGTATTCATGCATAGTATTCTAAAGGCCCTTCTTGTTATAGTATTTGACAAAGGATCCTTAAACACCCTTTGCACCTACTTTGTTCACAATTTAATGTTCATTCCACTCACCTTAGCCTTGAATATCCATTCATCCTTGTTAACTTTCCCTCTGAAGTGTCCTTCACCTATTGTTGTACCTTTCTAGACCTATTGCAAAATCCATAGCACAATGGTCTAAACCTCTCCTACCCTATCTGTTTTCCTTGACAACCTACCCAACCAATCAAAACAAAAAAACAAACCCTAAACCTAATAACTAGCCTAAAATCTAAACCCTAAAAGCTATTAAGTTAAACCTTTTGCACAAGTATAGAAAGAGCCCTCTCTGAGTCTAGGAAGGCTAGGTCCTAGGACTCCAAAGACTGGTTCGATGTTACCCTTGTACATTTACCCTTGCCAATCTGAAAAATTATGGGGAGCTAACAGTGTTGATGTTGTACTAGGAGTACAATGGTTACAATATTTGGGGATGATAGCTTTTAATTTTCAAGAAATTTTCTTGAAAAAAAAATTGGGAGGAAAGGAAGTTCATTACAGGGTATTTCAGGAAATTCGTGAAATATAATAAGCTCTAATTTCATGATAAAGCTTCTAAAGAAATAAAAATGAGGCCTTATTGCACAATTATGATCACTCGAATTTCCAACATCAAAATCGTCTATTTCTCCAGATCTCCAAATATTCTTGGACAATCATTCAAAGGTGTTTGAAACTCCTAAAGGACTCCAACCTATTCATGATCATGATCATGCTCTTCATTCGATTCCAGGAAGTGTTCCTCAAAACATCATGCCTTACAGATATCCTTACGTCCAAAAGAGTGAAATTGAATGTTTGATTGCAGAAATGCTAGAGGTTGGTATAATTCAACGTAGTCAAAGTTCTCTCTCTACTCCAATAGTATTGGTGCACAAGAAGGATTTATCATGGCGCATGTGTCCGGATTATAGGGAGATTAATAAGATCACTATTAAAGATAAATTTCCCATTCATGTGATTGATGAATTATTGGATGAATTACATGGAGCAATTTATTTCACCAAGTTGGATCTTCGTTCAAGATATCATCAAATTAGAATGAAGAGTGAAGACATTCTAGAAACAACATTTTGAACTCATGAGGGTCATTATGAATTTTTGGTCTGCCTGTTGGCCTTACCAATGCACCTTATACATTTTAAGGGTTAAAGAATTCCATTTTCAAACCCTTCCTTACAAAATTTGTGTTAGTATTTTTCGATGATATACTAATCTACAACAGGTCTTGGAAGGATCGTGTTCAACATGTTGACAAGGTGCTCAAACTATTGGAGCAGAGACAATTATATGCAAAAACCTCCAAATATTTATTTGGAGAACAAGCGGTGTAATATATGGGTCATATTGTATCTCAGGATCTGGGTGTTAAGGTAGACCCTAAAAAAATTAAATCTATTAAGGAATGGAAATTCCCCACAACCATAAAGAAGTTGTGAGGATTTCTCAAGTTAACACGGTATTATCACAAGTTTGTTAAGAATTATGGGAAAATAGTAGCACCTATAACAACATTGTTGAAGAAAGATGCATTTTCATGGACTCCTGAAGCAACTAAGGCCTTTGAATATCTTAAAGAGGTCATGTGCCAAGCATCGGTCTTAGCTATGCCAGAATTCACAAAAACCTTTATTGTGGAATGTGATGCCTCAGGAAATGGAATTGGTGTTTTTTTAATGTACGAAGTAAGACCCATTGATTTGAAAGTCATCCAATCAAAGGAAAGTATTTTAAGAAATAAATTTATGAGAAGGAAATGTGGGAAATACTACATGCACTAAAGAAATGGTGACCTTACCTAATGGGAAGACACTTCAAGGTAAAAATTGATCATGATAGACTTAAATACTTTTTGGAACAAATAATATCTTCAGAAGAGCAACAAAAATGGGTCACAAAGATGTTGGCTTATGATTTTGAAATCATCTACAGAAAAGGGAAGCTAAATGTTGTTGCAGATGCACTCTCAAGAAAGGATGAGAATGTGGAAGCATTGCTTTGTGCCATTTTTGTTATCAAACTAGATTGGATAACCAAAGCAAGGGAGGAATGGAAGAATGATAAAGAAGTATGAACACTCATTCAAAATTTGCAGCAATATCCCAGTACATCTGATACATTTAGTTGGAAAAATGATTCCTTATGGTAGAAAGATCGCTTATATCTTTGTAATAATTCCCAACTAAAAAAAAAGATTCTTTTGGATTTTCACACCTCTCCCTTAGGAGGACACTCGAGATTTTTAAAAACTTACCACAGGGTGAAGAAAGATTTTTTTTGGGATGGCCTTAAATCTGATATTCAAAATTTTGTGGTGGAATGTTTGGTTTTCCAGCAAAATAAAGTTGAGACAATTAAGACCCTGGGTTTTCTACAACCTTTATCCATTCCAAATCAACGTTGGGAGGAGGTTTCAATGGATTTTATCACAGGTTTACCTAAGTCCGAAGGAAAGAGTGTCCTCGTGGTGGTAGTTGATACGTTTACCAAGTACACACACTTTTGTGCATTATCTCATCCATTTAAAGCGAGTATAGTTGATACTGAATTTATGGAAACAATTCAAAAGCTACATGCAAACCCAAAGATTATTGTAAGTGATAGACATACCATTTTCACTGGAAATTTTTGGATGGAATTATTTTCCTATTTGGGTACTCAACTAGCTCATAGCTCATCTTATCATCCTCAATCTTATGGGCAAACTGAGATAGTTAAAAAATGTTTGGAAGAATATCTTCGTTTCTTTGTATCTAATAAACAAACAAAATGGGTCAATTGGTTACCTCTGGCTGAATGGTGGTATAACACTTCCTTCCACACTGCAGAAAAAATGACCCCATTTATGGCACTTTATGTATATCATTCATCGTCCATAACATCATCTTTAAGAGAAAATTATAAGGTTCAAGCAGTGGAATATCACACCGAGCATCAACAACAAGTTCTCCAACTCTTAAAGGATAACCTAAATTTGGCATAGAATCAAATGAAACAATAGGCAGATCAACATCGCAGCGAGAGAAATTTTGATGTAGGTGACTGGCTATTTTACGACTACAACCATACAAACAAATTTCCCTCAAGAAAGCTAAGAAGGATAATAAATTATCTCTAAAGTAACATGGTCCTTACAAGGTGTTGCAAAAGATTGGTATTATGGCATACAAATTGGAGCTTCTTGCCTCTTCCCGAGTGCACCCAGTTTTCCATGTTTCATGCTTAAAGAAGGTTATAGGTGACAAACTTCAAGTTCAAACAATATTGCTAGAATTTGATGAGGAAGGAAAAATCATATTGGAACCTGAAGTAGTCACGGAAACAAGAACTCAACAGCTACGAAATTGATCAATTTCAGAGTATCACATCAAGTGGAAGAACTTACCCACTGAAGATTCCACATGGGAGGATGAGAATTTATACAGAAGCATCCATAACTACTAAAGTGTTGAGGACAACACTTTTTTTAAGGAGAGGGGCATGTTAGGGCCCTATATTACTAGTGTAGTCCCTTATTGTTGTTAGTGTAGCCCCCTTATTGTTATTTTTGGACCCCTGTAGTCCCCATATCGTTATTATTGTGCCTTACATTATTATTGTTAGGTTGGCTAGACTTATATTGTGACCACATGGACTCCTATATATGGAAAGGAGGTTTTTTCATTTGTGTCATGCAATAATTGTTAATTTATGTAATGTAAAGGAGGTTTCCCCCTTAAAGAGGTTGATTTCTATGGCGTTGATCTAAATTTTCTTCTATTTTATGTGTTTGTTTCATAAAAGATCTTGAGTCACTACTAGGAAATGACTCTTTCACATTTTTTCCAAGAGCACACACTTTACAAAAACCTTCATGTTCTTCTTTCAATTGGGGCATACCTATAACAATTTGACTCAAGGATGGAAATATCTTGTAATAATGATAGCCATATCTTCTATGCCACAATTCACATCAATTGATGTCAATGTGTACTAAAGTTTGATGAGGATGAGTGAGAATTCGTACAACCTCACCTCATGAATCAAAATAGTTCTAGCACTATCTATACTAGATATGTTAGCCCAAATAGCCACCTTTCCATCAATAACTACTATTCTATCTCTATTATCTTCTAAACAATAAATATAAAGTAAATTATTTTTCAGACTTGTAACATAGAGGATGTTTTTGATATGAATGTTCCAACCATATTCCGGCTCGATGGAGGTAGATCTAATTCCTTTTACTGGATAGCTATTTTTGTCTCCAATTTTGACCTTGTGAGAGGATATTCCCTTTGATAGAGTGTTGAGATGTCCACATTCTCTTGATATGTGCCTTGAATCTTTTCTATTGATTACCCATGTGTTTTCATCTTCAATTGAACCCGTGAGAGCAGAGTAGAGACTTATGTCCTTGACTTCCTTGAATAGTTTTGAAACAAAATTAGGGATATATCCCTTGATGGATTCAAGGAGAATCCTTAGAGCCTTGATACCACCTTTAATATACTTTTCCATTGGAAGAGAGAGAGAGATATGCTACAAATATGTCTTCAATCAAGAGTGCCAACAATTTGTGATCTTCAAGCTTCCTTAATTCACCTTAGTTTTGATACCATTTTGAGAAACTAAGTGCATTGTAGTTTAATACTTAATTACTCTTCTTGATAATTATTTGTGAATGTTAGATGCCTTATTATTACTTATTATGTCTTATTAATTAATAAAATATACAAATGTTCAAAGAATAAATGTAACAACAAGACAAGAGACACCAGAAATTGGGCCAGAGACTAGGGAAAAAATGACAAGGGGAAAACCCAACAAGACTCCTCTTATAGAATCTGATCAAAATGAGAGATATACAAGAGTAATACCAAAAAAAAAATACCACAACTATATGCAACCAAACCCTCCTCCAAGTCTCCTCCAAAAATCAAAGTCAATGTTGGTCAAACTTCTTCAAAATCTTGTCAAACTAAGAATTTTAGTCTTGTAGTAGAGGCCAAATTTCAGCTTGCAATTACCTCAGAAAATTCATCCTTGTTCCACAAAAAAAATTCACACGTGTGAGTTGCAGTATGGTAGAAAATTCAATTTTATTCTCGTGTCTTGACTTCCTTCTCTCTCCTTTGACTTAAACCTTCTTTCTTATTTTTTAGGGGCAAAAGATACTATGTGAAGCAATAAATGAATGTGATCTCCAAGAGTTTGTACTGTCTCTTATATATAGTTTTCAAGGAGTGTCAAATACATGCCACGTCTTGGTTGACTTGTCCAAGGAGAGTTGACTTGGTCATCTTGTGGGATTATCACTCAAAAATAAATTGTAATTATTTTTCTTACAAATTTCCAAATGGGACATGACTCAAATAAATAAATTCTTTTGACTCCAAGCATGAAGAACATGTTTTGACAAAAATATACTAAATATAGTAAATAAATCAATGGTAGATTTATATTATGAATACAAAACCTTGTCACAAATTAAACAAAACCATCTCTCTCACAAAGTGATGCTAAACTTGAATATGCTTTTCATTATAATGATACATTAGGTTTTTTTGTCAGGACTATAGTACACTATGACAATCATAATCTATCCTCAACTAATTGTACCAACCCAATACCCGAAAACAACCTCTATAGCCATACGGAATCCTTGCATGCATAAGTGTCTGTCATTTATTCACCTTCTATAGTTGATAGTTCCACTACAAACTATCTCTTTTTCATCCAATATATTTCTCGTTCAAATAGGTTAAACACATACACACTTGTAGATCTTATATGATCTAAATATCTAGCCTAGTTTGCATCAACAAATGCCTACATGTAAAACACTCTATCCATCCCAAGTCTTCCTTGGTAGCATAATCCATAACCAGTAGTACCATAATTAATTGAAAACCCTCTTTACTATTTCCCAATACGCATTCCCTATTTTTGACATATACTTTCTCAACACTCCCATTGCAAGTGTGATGTATAATCTAGTACAACATAACAAATACATTAGACTTCCTCTTCCTCTTCCTATGCCTTGTTACATTGGTATGAAAATAAATTTACACCTACAAGAATAGGTACCTTTACCAGTTTACATTCCTACATATTAAATCTTTGCAAAAATTTCTAGATATATTTCCTTTGTTTTAACTAAAGTTTCCTCTTTTTTCAATGTCTTTTAATTTTCATGCTAAAATGAAATTTGCAAGACCAATATTCATCATGTCAAATTTACAAGACAACTAAATTTTCACTTCTTGAATGATATCCTTTCCATTTCTAATCAATAGCATATCATCCACATACAACACCAAATAAATAAGGTGATCACCAACTAATTTTAAATACACATAATGATCAACTTTGTTCCTTGTGAAGCCAAGCCCCAATATAAAATTATCAAATTGTTGATACTATTATCACTCCAATAATTTCCAAAAGGTTGCTATGAGTGTTTAGAAGAAATATCATAGGTAACTATCATCCACTTTTGGAGATCAGGATCTAGCCCTCCTAATACTCAAAGAGGGCTCTCGATTAATGATTTAACTTTGTTGATTTAATATATTTTAGGCTATTTATGAATTCTTGATTTGGTTTGATTTTTATTTGTCCGTGGAATAACTGATTTAGATGGATTTGTGCCTTTCTATTTTCCATTGGGCTATGGAGTTAATATATCAAGAAAACAGAACAGAATCAAGTTCTAAAGGAAGTATTACAGGGCATGATAGCTGAGCAAAATCATATCCTAAAGGTTGAATGGTGAAGTGGTTTTCAATTGGGATCAAGGAGTAGTTAAGGATTCCTTAAAACAGATAATGAAGAAATATGAAGGGATCAATCGAGATCAGAGGTCAATTAAGAATCCTATGAACCGGATATCAGAAGAAAACATAAAAATGTACAACAATTAAGAACAGTGTAATTAGACAAATTATGCACTAAAACTCCTGTTATAACATTAAAATTTGGAAAACTTGCAATTTTATGGAATACTTAAGAAAATAACAAGAACAATTGAAATATACTTCACTGAAGTAGTTCAACACGTGAATCCTGTAAATAAATTCATTTATTACTTGTCTTGTTTGTCGACTTGGAAAAAGGTACAATAAACCCTCAGGTAGTAGATCAATTCAACTATAGAAATATTCAGGAATCCACACTCAATTCTTCTAATTGACGAAGTATTTATACAAAACTTAATACAAAATATCCTATCAAATAATTAGGATTTAATTAAGGAAAATAAACATCTTCATGCAAGAAGATAGAGATACCTATTTAACTAAATGCAATTTGTCCCTGTTTATTTGATTTGCTATTTTTTTCGTTGATATTTGTTGTCTTTCATGCTGGCTTGCCTTTCACGCTCTCTTTCATCTGAATTTTTCTTTTAACTATGTATTCTCTTTTACGCTATATTTGTTTTACTTGTGTTTGATCTGTTTTTTATTTTACTCTTTATAGTAAATCGCATTAATACTTTCATGTTCCTTCATCTAGAATTTTTTACTTTCATTAACCAGTGGTAAATTTCCTTTGTTTTAATGGTCTCTTTCTATTGTACATAATCTTTTGCTGAGTAGAAAACTTTCTAATTCATATCCCGCGGATCTGGAGTAAACAGGTTGGGACTAGTATCCAACTGTTTATCCATCTCCTGGTTCTGCTAATTACCTGAAAAATAAAACAACTGTGAATGAAAACAAAGTTTGCAGTGAGGCGAGCAATGGCTTTAGTCTTTTCGCAATTTCGCAGAGATAGGGTTATGGATAGAATAATGGGTTTTTAGTTCTGTTTGACAATGGCTTTGGATTATTTTGCAAATCCACAGAGGTAAGAGAATAGTAGGATTTCACATTTTGAAAAATTTGTTTAACGCACATCGCATGGTGGACAGGCAGTTTATCATACACAGGGTGTTTGATTTTAAACAACGGTGGATTTTATCTTTAGGTGCGAAGGTAGTTTGGTAGTTTATCGCACTATGAAAAAAATTTTGGTGGTTTTTAGGATGGGGGGTGCGATACACTGTGGGAATGTCACGTGGAAAAGGGGTGGGGGCGTGAAACCACCCATTTCACACCCCTCCACCCCCACAGCTTTAAACATTGGATTGTCGGGGGTGCGAAAGTGCTTATTGGTTGTTAGCTAATAGGATGGATTGGGCGGATATATGAGTTGGGGGTGTAGAGATAAGTGGGACCCAGGGGTATTTTATGCACAGGGGTATAATATATATGCTAAGGTTTTATAATATATGTGGGTCGTGGAATATAATAAGCAGGGTTAGGATGATATAAAGGGGCAGGGAAATTAATATGTGAATGGGTTGAATATAAAAGGGATCAGGGATATATAGACTATAAGCTAAAATATTATAAGGGGGGTGTTAGGGTCCCATGATTTGGCAGATTGGAAATCCAAGTGACAAGGTAACATCAAACCAAATTTGGAGCCTTAGGACCTAACCTTCCTAGACTTAGAGAGGGCTTTCTCTATTATGAAAAGGATGTGAACTTGTTTGATTTTTATGTTTTTGATTGTAGGCTAGTTGTTAAGTATATTTTGGTTTGTTTTAGGTTTTTTGAGGGAGAACTGATCAAAGGATAAATAGATAAAAATATTGTCAAATCAACTGGGCTATGGGGTCGAAAAGGTCGAGACTGTCTCAAATGGTGGACAAGGTATATTGCAAGGTCGATTTGGTCGAGATAAATGGATTCTTTGGGTGTAAGTGAAATGAGATGGACACTAAGTTTGTGAGAGACAAAGAGGTTTTAAGCATAAATAGTTTTACAACAAACATTCATGTGGTAGGGCTAAACATTAATCACCATAAATGAAACTCAAACTGATAGATGCATAAAATAAACAATCAGGCATTGCATAGAAGTATAAGACCCTCTAACTTTGGGAAAATCACCTTCAGAATTTTGGCAAAATAGATAAGACAAGCAAACAAATAAATCTATGAAGAGAGAACTCCTAAACATCATATTTTGAGCTATTGGGAACTTTGAAACAAGACTGCAGAGCATGGGAAAAGGGAAAGATCAAAATAAGACTTCTTTGACTTAACTAGACAACCAATATTCAGAGAAAGATTTCAGTGATGGGGTTTTTTACTAGCTATGAGTAAGCAGGGCATACCGTGAATCATACTAGATAGCATACATAATAACCATTAATGAAATTGATAAAAATTTCTTATGGTATCAAAGAGCAGTTAAGAATTATTTGACATAACCAAGAAAGAAGAAAAACATAGAAGCTGTAATGAATCAGGAAAATTGAGGTGCCTCCATGGGCATGTCTCAAATCTATTCTTTACTGACCTACAGCAAGCAAGAAGCATGAAAACATGTATGATAAACTAAGGAAACATAACAGATAAGGAACACAATACCATTCACCAAGCCATGGAATCCTACAAACAGTCCTCCTCCACCATCCATGTCAAACAAGAAATCATCCACTTCATGAGACAAAGTATTTCTTTTGTTAGGGTCCCGTGATTTGGCTGATTGGCATGAAAAATGAAAGTGTAACATCAAACTAGTCTTTGGAGCCCAAGGACCTAGCCTTCTTGGACTCAGAGAGGGCTCTCTCTATTTGTGTAAGGGATATCTATGTGTTTGCTTCTTGTGTTTTTGATTTTAGGCTAGTTATGAAGTAGGTTTTTGGTTTTGGTTTTTAGGTTTGTGAGGGATGAACTGATCAAAGACTAAGATAGGTAAAAAGATGCCAGATCAACTGGGCTACGGGGTCAAAAAGGTCAAGAAAGCTTTCAGATGGTGATACAAGGTTGTTGAAGGGCCGATTTGAGCGAGGCAAAATGGATCTTTGGGTAAAATGGAGTGGGATGGACACTAAATTTGTGAAGAAAAAAGGATTTCAAACATAAATAGTTCAATATATGACATAAACATGGTAGGGCTAACCATTAATCATGAGAAATGTAACTATAAACTGATCGATGCATAGAAATAAACATTCAAGCCATGCATAGAGATATATGACTCTCTAACTTTAGGAAATGGCTGTCAGACTTTGGGGAAATAAATTTAAGACAAACAAACAAATCAAATCACTATGAGGAAATTCCTAAGCATAGTATTTCAAGCTATTGGGCACTTTGAAGCAAGATTGCATAGTTTTAGGCAAAGGGCAAGATTATTACAGGACCTCCTTGGTTCAACAAATGACAATCATACAATCAAAGAAAGCTTTCCTAGGTGGAGCTATGACTAGCCATGAGTATGCAGGGCATACCATGAATCATACTTAGCATGCATAAAACCATAAATGAAACAAGCAAACAATTTCTTCAGTTATCAAAGAGCAATCAAGGATTCTTTGATATGACTAAGAAGGAAGAAAACATAGAAGCCATAAAGAAACAGGAAATTTGAGGTGCCTCCAAGGGCATGTCTCAAATCTATTCTCTACTATCTTATAGCAAGCAAGAACATGGAATTATGAATGAAAACTAAGAAGCATAACAGATAGGGACACTATACCATTTTACCAAGTCAAGGAATCCAACAACAGGCCTCCTTCATTATCCAAAAACATTCAAGAAACTATCCAATGCATGAGACAAGTGTTTCTTCCAAGCTTGTATAACCATATATTGCTTCTATTCATCAAGTTCAGCCTTGTTTACAATGAATTCTCTTGGAATATATAAGCCGAGATGAGGGAAAACCTCCTAGTGCAACTTGTAATCGCATTGGCCCATCAAAAATATTTGATTTTGTCCTTAAGGCTTTGCAAAGCCCAAGGCACAAAATATCTAATAAAATATCTCAAAAATGCTAAAAAAGGAAAATATATTGACTTTTCATAACTAACTATGCCCAAAAATAGCTAAACGCACATTAGGAAAAGCCACTTCAGAAAAGTGTATTTTTCTCAAAAATACTTAAGAAATATATCAGCAAAAAGTCCTCTGTCTTGCGGGCAGATTTTGGATGCCTTTCCGATGTCGAAACGAGGCCCATGATGGCTCGTTGGAAATATCTGAATGTCTATTTTCTGAAAATACTTTTTTTTCTCCCAACTGATCACTGGAAGTCTATCAAAAACTGACCTATGTGTAAAAACCCAAAAAATAGACCTTGCTAATAAATGAGGCAGAGTGTGGAAAAAGTGAGTGGTTTTCGCCATTTTGGGGGAGAAAATCATCTTTGATTGATCTGAAAATTGCTGAGTAGATGCCTCTAAAATTATGGCATCCAATGATACCATTTTCATCCTTTGAGGATGTCCCAAACAAAAATGGCGATGCCCATGATTTTAAGCCAAAAAGCAAAAACTTGTTGAATTTCGCCCAATTTTGGTGAGCATGACCCTCAGGGGTTTTCAAAAACATGCTATGAAGCTGAGGCCAAAATTTGGATCTTTGAGGTTTCTTTCTTCATTTTTGGTGTTGGGCGCCTCCTTTGAGTTTCCTTGAGTTTTTCCTGTGTGGCCTTCAATTTCCGTCGGGTGAACTGATTGAGCTTCTTATAGTGCCCGGTCATCCTCCTTTGAAGTTCCAAATCTCTATTGGCCTTCTCCAACTTCTTCTCCAAGTGATCATTTACCCTCTCAATCCATGCTTCTCAATTTTTCTCTATCTCTTGGGCAAACTAAGTGATGAGAGGAAAAGATTGGAGAAGGGCAACTTCTTCCTCCTTTTGTTTCTCAAGGGCTTTTCTGAGTCCCATGGTTCTTGGCCTCTTTCTCTTGGGCTGATATTCATCTTCGCTATCATTGAATTCGCCAATGAGTTCTTCCAATTTAACTTGCGCCTTGGAGGCCTCCTTTTTATATTTGATGGCCCATGTCTCATATACCGCCATGTGGACACTCATCTGTTTGTTTTGTGTTTGAAAAAAGTGATTGAAGTTTCTAGCCCTCTATAGATATGTCCTCAAAGCATCAATTTGGCTTTCTCTATTGATCAAGAGAGACTCTAGGATTCGGGCCTCATTGTCACTATCATCACTTTGGATTTGAATTATGTCAAAGTCTCTCTCCTTTTCATGGCTGCTTTCTTCTTTCTCCTTTCCCTTGCTTTGGTTGGCCTTCTTGGTCTTCCTCCTCTTGGGTAAATTGAGAATGCGTTTTTTGGGCAATTTCCCCTTGCTTCAGAGGGCCCTAGTAACATTTGGAGTTATAGTTTTAGGCACCCTTTTCCTTGATGTCTGGGGCTTGGCCACTTTTGGAGAAGAAAGCATGGCCCCTTGCCTAGGAGAGGCAGCTAGAACATGCTCTATTGGCTCTTTGCCCTTGTTACTTTCCTCATCATTCTTGCCACTATTTCGAGTTTCTTCATGAATGTTTTGACTGTCTTCTTGCATGTCTTTTTAAGGGTTTCCCTATTTACTTTTGTCTTTGCTGTCTCTAGGACTTTGAGGCTTTGTCTTTTCAATGTTTTGGGCTTCATCTTCATCCTTTTTTCTGTTGTGAGGGATACCAATATCCTCATCAAAATTTTCAATTTCCTCATCATTTCCCTCCTCACTGTTTTGAGTTTGTTCATGGCGCTGCTCTTCATCACTTTGCTGCATATTATCACTGTGATGCTCTTCTCTTTGCTACCCTTCCTCACTGTGATCTTTTTCACTTTGCTGCCCTTCTTCCCCTTGCTGCCCTGCTTCATCATGTTGTTGTTCATCATCATGTTGTTGTTGTTCATCATGCTCTTCTTCATCATGCTCTTCTTTCCCTTGCTACCCTTCTTCATCATGTTGTTCCTCCTCTTCATCATGTTGCCCTTCTTCATCATGTTGTTCCTCCTCTTCATCATGTTGTTGTTCATCTTCATCATGCTTCTCTTCCTCATCATGCTCTTCTTCTTGTTCAATCATGGGAAATTTGAGCTTCTTGGGAATGGGCTTGCTTGAAGAATACGAAGGATGGTGAGTGGAAGGTGAAGGAGATGTATGGAATGAACGAACAGTGGTGAAATCTGGATGTGCAATGAAAGTGTCCCAAGAGATTTCCTTCTTCTCAAGCTAATGAAGAATGATAACCTTGATGAGGGAATGATGGAAAAGGCAAGCTGACTGTTGAGAAGGAGGTATTTTCTGAACAGTGGAGGCCATTTTTTCAATACTTCTATGGAGGAAGAAAGGGAGATTTAATAGTTTTGCTCTTGTGAAATCCATAAGAAACCGGACATGGTAAGCATAAACCCAGGAGAATATTCCCTTGCAAGTGAATTATTTCATGATTGTCTTCATGAGGGGGGCATAACTAGTCAACAGATATGAGAAGGGAAATATGGATGGACATGTATCCCGATTCTCCGGCTTCAAAAAGGGTTTGTACTGTTCTGAGTCTAGGTGGCTCTATTTAAACCACTTCTCTATGACATAAGGGATTTTGGTGGCCTTGGAAATGGACCTAGGAGAAAACTTGAAATCCAAGCCTGCCAGCTGAAAGTGCTTCCCTTGAAATCTCAAAGCACAAATATGTGTCAAGAGGGAATAGCTTTTCACCTCCTGCACCCTTTGACAAAAATCTAGACATCCAACTTCATGAAAGTTAAACAAGACTAATCGATGAGAATTTACCTCTTCAGTTGAAACAGGCTCAAACCTCCTGTGAAGGCCACTTCTACTGTCTTGCCTGGGAAGCATTTTTGTTTTAGATATTCTTTGCTGACTGACAAAAACAAGTTGTCTCAAATGGCCCTTGAAATGTTTTCTCAACCACACCCCTGTCTTCCTTATAAGTCATTGTTTAATCCTCTTTGATGCCAAACAAAAAGTATTTGTCAAGTGAAACAAAATCAACTTATCACTGTGCTTGGGCAAAGTCTTTGAAAGGTTTTTTTGTGGTTTCTTGGTGAAGAAGGAACCTTTGTTTTGATAAGAACACCTTTCTCTTCAATCAATACCATTTTTGCTATTCACTGTTTCTTTTACAAAAGTAGACAAAACTCCCTCAGCTGATTTGAAAAGCCTTTCACACACTCTGCTTTTGGAACTATAGAGGCTGCAAAATGTTCACTATTCGCCATACAGAGAGGACTTTAAAATGACAAAGATTTCAAATTATGATCATTGTTTTCCCCTTGGAAATTCAAATAGATTCTGCTCTTGTTTTAACACTGTTAGGGCACTCTTCAAATTAATTTGAGACCTCTACAACTGTGTATGACTGTCTAGTAATTAGTGTATGGTTTATCATTGTTCTTGAAGGCAGTTAAGGCCCTTTAAACTGATAAAAACACCACACCCTCTAATCATTTTTTTTGTCTTGTGCTCTTTATATGACAAACTTCTCTTTAAAGCCATTGTTTAAGACATTGTCCAACTTGATTTGAGACCTCTAATACATAAGAAAACTTTCTTCAGCTTTGAATAGAACTCTGTCTCCTTAACACTGCCTATCTCATGTTTTTTAAATGATAAAATAGTTTCAAAATCATTATCTCCTTCTTAGGGAAAAAAACACCGCAAAACACCCTTTCAATCTTTGAATTTTTCCAAGAGGAAATGTAGAATACCTCGAAGAAAAGCTTGAGGACCTTGATTGATTGATTGGCGGAGCTTTCAGAGCTTTTTGGAGACCTTTGGGTGAGCAGCATGTTCAGAAAAAAGAGCGTCACACAATGGAAAGGCAGTCGGGTCGGTTGTTCAGGCATTTGGTGAACGCGCTACAAGTGCGCTGCGCAGCAATACAAAGGCTGTGTATTCTCGCTCACAGGCGCACCGCACAATTTTCCAGGCACATCGCGCAGGCTTGAAGGCCTTAAAAATATGAAAAAAATTGAAAAAACTTGCTTCTCTGGTGAAATAACTAATGGAGTGTTTGTTCTTGTTTTGAAACTTGCAAATGAGACTTTGCAATGTGCTCTCCCCAGTTTTAAAGTTGAAAAGGCCAAAAACCTTTTGAATTTTCTTTGGGACGGTTTGGAGTTTGAAAAAGGCCCCTTTTTGTTTTGTCAAAACATGAGTCACTTATCCTATATTATTTCATCACTCTTCAAAACATTGCAGAGACTCATCTTTCGATTTTAAATGTTCTGGAGAACTTCTCCACTGCCCTTTCACTGTTTCTTCATTAAGAAAAGTAACCCTGTCACCTTTGTTCACTTCTGAATTTTAGAGGAGCACTATTCAAGAGTCATACCCAGGATTTGTGAGGCATCTTTTGCCATATCTTGGAAGGAGATGAATCACCACTCTAAAACTTACTTTGACAATTTTTGCTCTCCTAGTGTTTTGATGATAATTATGGCTATTGTGCAGTTTGATCAGAACAGTCAAGCACCCTTGGATATTTTACTTTGAATGTGGATGACAAACCTTATTTGCATTCACCCATGGCTTTACCTATATATGTTCATCAAGGAAAAAGGCCTTTAGAGACCCTCAATGCAATCATATGGAACAGCAAGGCTTTTTCACATGTTTCATAAAAGGTCTTTGACTATGATAGTGATATGGCTTGATTCTTTGAATATTGTCTTGAATTTGAATCATGGTGTCATATCCTTTTCTTCACATTGATGTGCCTGTGCAAGATTTTTTCACTTTAGCTTCAGATTTCCTTTGAAGGAGATCTCTGATAGAAGAAAAACCAAACCTCTTTGATTATCATAGTACCACTGCTTTCCCTCTGTTTTTAACACCATTTTTCTATTCATAAGCCTTCAGCTGCTTTCTACTGATTTTAACTCTATCTTTCAAATAGTGAAACCATTTAAGCACCCCTTGAAAATAACACTACTGTATCAGTGGTTTCCTCTATGGGAGATAAGGTGTAAACAATATTTTTAGGCCATTTGCAATATTGTTAACCCTGTGCTTTTTGGATGAGGCTACACCTCTGTTCCTGAGCCTCTGCTTATTAAATGAAGGAGGTCTTAACAAATGACTTAACCATGTACTCATGCTTGGAGGAGGTTTTACACAATCACCCAACCATCTGCTCATGTTTGGAGGAGGTTTTACATAGTCACCCAACCCTCTGCTCATGTTTGGAGGAGTTTTTACACAATGATGTTATTTCATCCCTTTGTCAAACTGTGTCATCTTTCCTTGTAGTGCCTATTCACAGTTAAGTAAATAAAAGTGACAAATTGAAAATATGCCATGAGGGGCACTCTCTGAGATATGTAATCCTCTTGTTAAAATACCCTTATACATATTTATACATCATAAGCAACCTGAACTGTATCGGCAGAGTATTACTTGCTACTCATAGGTCACTAACCTTTTGACTGTGTTTGCAGGAGTTCATTGAATTACCTCTGACTAGTACTTGCATCCCACACTCAAAACCACATGAGAATATTTTGTCTTCTCATGTTAAGTTTAATAATTTCTTATGGAACACTGGTACACTTCTGCTTTTGAAAAAGACATTGAAACACCATAGATCAACACAACAACAGTTTGGATTTTGAAACATGCATTGCAGAGACACCAAGACTTGTTAGTGGCACGACTTAAGGGTGTATCAAGCTTTATTTTCAGAATAGGAAGGTCATCAATGACTGGTTGGTGTTAGACAGAGGTTCTTTTGGCTTAGGATAGTTTTCCAAGGGAGGATTGCCTAAAGCGCCACTACCTAACTTAGGGGAGACTTTTGATAGATTTGGAGTATTCTCTTTGGAGCTGATGGATAAGTTTGTATGACTGAGACTAGATCGGGCTTGATAATTAGGTTTTTCTCATCATAGGCTGATTGAAAAGGTAGGAGAGAAAAATTTTTATGGGTGTTTTCTAGCTGAAAATTTTGACAAATTGGAGATCAGCTGCTAGAAAACTTGGCTTTAAAAACTAGTCATCATCAACAGGTGAAAAATACTAATGACTAACATATTCAAAGCTTGTAATACTATGTATTGCTCTATAACATCAATTTCAGCCACTTTTTACAATGAATTCTCTTGGAATATATAGGCCAAAGAGAAAGAAACTATCCTAGAGCATCTAGAAGGCCATTGGCCTAACACAAATATCTAATTTTGTCCTTGAGGCTTTGCAAAGCCCAAGGCACAAAATATCTTCAAAAATATCTATGTAAGCTAATAATAGAAAGAAAATTTACTTTTAGTCACTGACATGGAGATAAAAATAGCTAAACACGCATTTGGAGGAGCATATTCAGAAAATTTCCTTTTTAGCCAAAATGCTACAGGAGTGTAGCAGCAGAAAGAAGCCTGTTTTATAAACAACTTTTGAGGGACCTCCTGATGTTGAAACGAGGCTCGTGATATCTCATTGGAAAGCCCTAGATGTCTAGTTTCTGGAACTACTTTTTTTTTCCCAAACTGATCCTTGGAAGTCTGTCAAAAGGTGTACTGTGTGAAAAAACCAAGGGGCATCTCATCTGCTGATATGTGAGGCAGAAAGATGAATTTTGACTGATTTTTGCCTCTTTGGGGGACCAAAACACCTCCTTTGGATCTGAAAATTTGTGAGTAGCTGCCCCCAAATTTAATCCATCCAAAAAATGACTTTAATGAGCTGAGGATGCTCCTAGCACCCATGGCAGCACCTAGAAAAATGTGCAATTAGGGCCAAAAAACACAAAAAACAAAATCATGTCAAAATTTGCTCAATTTTGGCGAGCAAGCCCCTTATGGGTTCTTAGAAGCATGCAAGGAATCTAATTCCAAGATTTCAAGCCTAGATATGCCTTTCTCCACTTTTTGTACCGGGCGCCTCTTTCAGACAGTTTTGAGCTTTTCTTGAGAAAGTTTGAGCTTTCTTCGGGCAAATTGGTTCAATTTCTTGTAGTGCCCAGTCATCTTCCTTTGCAGACCCAAGTATATTTTTGCTTTCTCTAATTTATCCTCCAAATTCTTGTTGGCCCTTTCAAGCCATGATTCTTTATCATTTTCTATTTCTTGGGCGAGCAATTGTGTGAGAGGATAAGATCAAACAAGGGTCGTTTCTTGTTCCTTCTTTTTCTCCAAAGCTTTCCTAAGACCCATAGTCCTAGGAATTTTTCTTATTGGCTGATCTTCTTCTTCAGTATCATCAAATTCGCCCATATACTCTTCAAGCTTGACTTGTGATTTGTAGGCTTCCCTTTGGTATTTGAATGTCCGGGCCTCATAAACTGCCATTTTACCACTCATTTGTTTATTTTGCATTTGTAGAACATCTATGAGGTCCTTTGACCTTTCTAGATCAGTTCCTAAGTCATGGATTTGGGCTTCTCTGTTTTGCAAAAGAGACTCAAGAATTCTAGCTTCATCATCTCCAGCATCACTGTCTATTTGTATGATGTTAAACTCCCTTTCTTTTTCATGACTACTCTCTTGCTGCTCAATTTTTTCTTTGCCCTTTCCTTGGATAGACTTCCTTGTCATTTTTCTCTTTTGCAATTCAACAATACTCTTCTTAGGCAATTTTCCTCTACTTCTTAGCGCCCTAGTGACATTGCCAGTCGTTATTGGAGTGATCTTCTTCTTTGCAGATCTGGTGTTTCTAGGCTTCACCACTTTTGGAGGAAGAGTCATGGCCCCTTTCCTAGGAGAGACAACTATCACATGCTCTTGGCTATGTTGAGGAGAAGAGAGAGGAGGTTTCAATACTTGCACTTGCTCAACTTGGTCCTTTACCCTGATGCCTCCATCATTACTTTCTTTGTTTCCATGTTCACTATTTTTCTCACTGTTTTGAGTTTGTTTAGGACTGCCAGCTTCATCATCTCTTTTTGCTATTTGACTGCCTTCCTTGCCTGTCTTTGGACTGCCTTGTTTACCCTCCTTACTGTCTTGAACTTGTTGAGGGTTGCCTTCAATAGGACTGTTTTCATTGGGACTGTCTTCATTGTCATTTTGCATGTTGTCACCTCCTTCACTATTCTCCTTAGATTCTATTTGTGGGCTGCCATCATGATCACTGCTTTGCTAGGAGGCGCCTTTTTCACTATCCCTTTGATTGGCTTCATGATTTTGTTGAGGACTGTGGTGTTCCTCATCATTGCTTTGAACACTTTCCTTTTGCTCTTCATCACCACTAGCTTGCTGGTCTTCATCATCACTACTTTGCACCTCTTCTTCCTCATTGTTTCCTTGCTCATTTTCACTTCTCTATTTGTCTTCATCATCACTAATTTGTTGCTCATGGTCACTACCTTGTTTGTCTTTATCATCACTAATTTTTTTCTCATGGTCACTGCACTATTTTTCTTCATCATCACTAATTTGCTACTCATGGTCACTGCCCTGTGATTTGTCACTTGGTTCATGTTCACTAATTTTCTTAGTGTCCCTATGTTCCTCATCACCACTAACCTCATGCCTTATTTCAAAAGACTGCTCTTTTTCACTGTCAATCATGGGTGATGTTTTCCTTTGAGGAGTATTTTGACTTGATGGAGGAGAGACATAGTGAGTGGAGGGTGAGGAGGATATGTGAGATGGGCCATGAGATGAAGAGGCAATGGAAAAATCTGGATGAGAAATGAAAGTATCCCATGGCACTCCTTTCTTTTCAAGCTAGTGAAGGATGATGATTTTGATGAGAGAATGATGGAAAAGAATAGCTTTTTGCTGAGCAGGAGGTCTCTTTTGAACAAGGGAGGACATATTGTCTATGCTTTTTCAGAGGAAGAAAGGGATATTTAGCAACTGAGTCCTTGTGAAATGCATGAGAAGCCTGATGTGATAGGAATAAATCCAGGAAAACCTCCCTTCACATGTGAAATACTTCATGATGAATCTCATGAGGGGGGCATAGCTGCTCAATAAGTGAGAAAAAGGAAATATAGCTTGGCAAGCATCCTAATGGTCTGGTTTTAAGAAATGTTTATAGTGATTCAGATCTAGGTATGCTTGTTTGAACCACTTTTCTCCTATATAGGGGATCTTAGTTGCTTTGGAGACAACCCTAGCAGTGAGTTTAAAGTCCGGACCTGCTAAGTGGACATGCTTTCCTTGAAGCCTCAGGGTGAACAGTTGTGTTAAGGGAGGGTAATTGGTGACCTCCTAGACTTTTTGGCAAAAATCAAGGCAACCCACCTCATGGAAGTTAAAAAGAACCGAAGGGGAGTCATTAATCTCCTGAGTTGTAATAGGCTCAAATATTTTGTGAAATCCACCCTTGCTGAATTTCTTTGGAGGCATAGATTTTTTTAGGCTTTCCTTCACTCTTTTATCAAAATTAGGCCTTCAAAATGAACTAAAAATATAACTCTCCTTTGAGCACTAATTTTCTCTTTTTAACTAGCAACTAGGTTCTTTTAATGAAAATGGGTTTTCCTTCCTAAGAACTGTTCCTTTTCTGCTTTGAAATCACTGAGTGTTGTCCTTTAAATTTTTACACCAAACAAAATTTTTAAACTGATAATAGGCACTTTCTTCCTTAAACATTGTTTTTTTGTATCTAGCAAACATGGTATTTTTAAGAACCAACTGTTTTTTCCTTTTAAAACTATGTTTGGCCTCTTAATAAAAACAAACCTTTCTCCTTTTAGAAAACTATTTTTCCTTTTTCAAAAACTATGCTTGGCTTCTTAATCAAAACAGGCCTTTGATATCAAACAATAGCCTTTTCTCTTCAATCACTGTTTCGTTGTATCTTTGTAAACATGGTGGTTTTTAGAATAAACAGTTTTTTTGCCTTCAATGGGACTGTGTTTTTATTCTTAACCCAATTGACTCTTAACACGTCTTCAAACTCAAAAAATTAGGCAAAGAGCACAGTAAATGCCTCTCAAAATATGTTTGTGCGCTTTTGGAGAAACTTTTGTTGGGAAAAGATCCAATTTGATGTGGATTGGAGGCTATTTGAGTGGTGCTACACTCATGTGCATAGGCGCGTAGCACTTGCATTCCGCGGTGGAGCTGTCGGGTCGGGCCCTGGGCGCCCTCTGAACGCCGCTATGTGTCAGGCCGGGCGAAGTTAACAGGCACGTCACGCTACTCCACAGGCTCATCGTGCCCAATGAAAAAAACTTCTGTGAGCACCTATAGGCGCGTCACATCCTGAAAACTTTGTAAATGGCTTTGCCCAAGATTCGAAAAAAATGTTTTTCTTTTGCCCTCTCGCACAATAAAAAATGATCTTTAATGTTGAGAGATTTATAGCTCCTTTTAAAACATTTTTGAAACGCCCTTTCTTCCCTCCTTCTGGTAATTTGACATTATGCCTTTGCCTTTGTTTTGAAATAAACTAACTTGCCCTTTTCAAACAACCTTGTTTTTTGAAAACTCCATTTGACATGAAAAAGGCTCTTACGGTGTATCAATGACACTTTTTCTCAACCACAGAAATATCACTAGGCAACCTGACCATCTGCTCATTTTGAAGGAGGTCTTATGCTTGACAAACTGCATGGGCGCTTGTCCTATACTCGATGTTTCAACCCCTTAAAGCTCTATCTATTTATTTGAAAAATGTTGTTTTCAACATTTAAAATTTTCTCTCATCATTTGGTGGAAGGCATTTCAAAACTATAATAGGCTTGTCTGAATAAAAGATGCCTCTTTTACATAAAACACATGTGTGAATTTATCTTTCTCTCAGTTGCAGAAATCACCTTTGAATAGAGCTTGGTGTACCCTTTTACCATTTAGATGAGGTTGCTTTAATAAAACTCTAGCCCTAGTTTGTCAGTGAATGCTCTTTCAAACATTATCTCTCAAACAACTATGGGCCCTCTTCTTATTTGTGAAGGAGGCCTTGTAAATACTGTGTCTTTGCATCTCTGTCTACCATTTGAGAACTATTCTTGAACAAGTTATATGTGTTCCCTCAATGTTTGATAAATTGTATGGATGCTTTTTTACCTCTGTCAACCAACTGGAAAATGTCCATTCACAAACTATTAGTGACTCTTTAGAAAAACTATGTTTATATTTC
Organism: Pinus albicaulis; assembly: GCA_034641835.2. Classification (NCBI taxonomy): domain Eukaryota; kingdom Viridiplantae; phylum Streptophyta; class Pinopsida; order Pinales; family Pinaceae; genus Pinus; species Pinus albicaulis. The sequence continues at coordinate 115,328 of JAXQQM020081188.1, read as the reverse complement.
AAGAGAGATATTGTGCTTGTCATTCAAGGGGGGGTTTCTTTAGGACTGTGAGGGGTGCCCTTTCTCCTCTGGAAAGAGGTATTTGATCTATCAGTTTTTAACTTTTGAGAAAGGCTACCTTTTCCAAATCTAGGTCCTATGAGACTGTACCTTTACCCTCTACCTATCCTTTGAAAGAGGCTTCCTACACACAGTCTTTGTGACCCTTCAGACCTACCATGAGGCCTCCTACTTATCTGTTGATGGAGGTCCTGAAAACCATAAAACTTCATTCATTTCAAAACTGTGACCCCTCTATGTTTGTTTGAAAAATATAAATAGAAGGAAATAGTGAATCTCTGGTACTTATCCTTGATGAAATCATTTGAATCATAATGCCCTGTGCTTCATGAGGAACTGTCAGTAATGTAAATCCTTTTTTGCATAAAATTATTGTGCAACTTTCAGGGGAAAATAATGTGCTTTGTAAATGGTGAGCGCTCACTACCATGAATCCCTGAAACAACTCTTTCTTCCCTTGACTGTATATTCATAATGTGTGGTGAACTTGTCTGTGACAGCCTTTCAAATTTTAGTTCCTGATGAAGTATAAGAAGCAGTTGTCCTTATTCTACTTTCACTGTGACGCCTAATTTTCTTTAAAGCCCTTATTGCCAGAAGACTAATATTGTTGTTTGTACAAGGCTGATTTGTAGGGCTGGCCACAATCTGCACTTTTCTCTAACTTCCATAGTAAAGCTTGACACAACATGAAAATTTCTCCTGAGGTGCTCTTTTTGCTCATAATTTGTTTAGTGTCATCAATCAATACATCCCTGCAGAGATGTAAAAACATATGCTTTTGAAGTTTGGAGGGCTTATTTGATGTTTCATGGGGATTGTGCCCAATCTTATCATATTTCTTCAGACATGGAAAACTGCTTTTTTCCTGATTTGGACATTCCTAAGCCTTGCTAGGATCAAAACAAAGTGACCTTTTTGATGGTGCGTAACCTAGGGGTAGACAAGGGTTTTGGCTTTGAAAAATAGCAAGACATGATGTCTAACTGATATTGAAGACAAAGTTTTTGGCTTAAAACAGTTTGGCCAAGGAATTTTCCCTAAAACACCACCACCTAGACCTACATGCTTTGTCATGGATTTTGAATGGCTTCTTGGGCATGAGTAGGTTATCACATGACAAATTGATTAGTGAGAGAGGAGTAGACACTTTGTTAAATGTTGGACAGTGAGTTGCATGAAAACAAGGGATTTTGATGGTAGAGAGGCAAACTTATAACAGTTATAGATAGGGAGGCTTTGCTGAACTGTGATAGGTAGGGAAACTGAAGGATTTTTCTCATTATAGGCTGAAGGAGAGGGGTAGGAAGACAAAAATTTGTTTGAGGTGTTTTCTAGATGACAAATTGATAGATTGAGATTAGCTTCTAGAAAACTCAGCCAAGGAATCTAGTCATCAAAATAGGTAAAAATACTGATGACTAACAGGGGGTATTGTATTGAGCGGGGAATTCTAATCAAAAAGGGAAGTGGGGCTCGATTATACTTTAGCGCTTTTAAACTATGCAAAGTGGGTTTTGCATGTTTTAATTGAATAATGTGAAATTAGTAAAGGGCAATGGATTTTTCAAAGGGAAATGGGATTTTAACTAGGAAAATGGGTTTAGGAAGGGGAAAAGGAGTTTTTAGGTAGGGAAAAGGATTAAAATAAGGGGAAATGGGTATTTTTCAAAAGAAAGGGATTTTACAAGGGGAAATGACTTTCAATGGTGGAAATAGGATTTTAGCAAGGGGAAGGGCATTTAGGAGGATATTAGTGATATGAGATGAACCAATTGATGCTTTTCATTACTTGTGAAAGTAATCTACCTACCCTTATTTATCCTAACATTTTTATTTCCTTTATTGGGTGCATTTAAACTTGTTGACCCTTTTATTTTCTTTTGATAAGAAAATTAATCTATTTCTAGCCTTATATCTTCCAAATTAATCTATTTTTATTCTCTACCTAACTATTGATCTGCCAAGATTAAATGGTTTGGTCAGATCTTCATTCACTAACTAACATGACATTAAATTTAAAAGCATGAATGAATCAAGACTAAACTATATGATCATCATGAATTGTGGCTTTTTGGACAAGTTGCACACAATTTTATTTTGCAAAAGTAAAGTAAACTAAGAGTAGTAGCATTTGAATGTGCAACACTTTCAGAATTTATTTATTTTTATTTTTGTGGGGTTCATTCTTTATATTCTTTTTTGATATTCTTTTCTTTTGTTCCTTTGATTTTTCTTTTAGGACATACCCTCTTTTCATTTTTAAATATGGGAAAACATTTGAACAAATCAAAGGTATGTACAATATTACAAGACTAAAAAATACCCAATTCAAAATTATGATCCCTATTATTATAGGACCCTAACAAATAACACATCCTTGGTGTTGCTTAAACCCACAAAGGGACTTTTTTAGCCTATGTACTAGTTATTTATTTCCTTTAATAATAAAACCTTCTAGTTACTTCATGTACATTTGTTCTTCTACATTCCCATGTAGGAATGTTATCTTCACATGGATCCATCTGTTATACTTCAAATTCAAAAGAAGCATAAAAAAATAGCATAAATATAATAGAAGTTAACATGGCAACAAGAGAAAAAAATATCACCAAAGTCAATTTAATCTACCTGGGAATAACTTTTTTCTACTAACTAAGTTTTGTATTTATCCACTTTTCCTCTAAATTAAACTTCTTAAATACTCATTTGATGCCAATGGACTTTCTTCCAATTGAAAACTCCACTAGATGCCAAGCCTCATTTTTGTCTAAGGCTACCATTTCTTCAACCATGGTCTTTTTCTAGAGTCTTCCATCCTTTAAATCAACTTCCTCCCTAGTAGTTATAGTATCACAATCAATAATAACAAAGAAAAATGTGGAGTATGCATTTTTTAATACCTTCTTTCCCAAACTAATCTTCTCAATAACAAAGTATGTGGTTCTTCTTCTTCTTATAATTCATTTTATTTTTTAGAGTCTAATTCATCATTCTTTAATTCAAACTCTATTATTTATGGTTCTTTCTGCATTAGTAGAAATTCCTATTTTATAGGACCTTTGACTTCTATGAATATTACATCATGAATATGCACCACCTTCTTAGTTTCTAGGTTCCAAAACTTGTAATCTTTTAGATAATTATTATATCCAATAAAGATATATTTTTCAACTTTCTTATCTAGCTTACTCCTATTCTCCTTTGGAACATGTACATAAGCATAAAAACAAATACCCTGAGATGTTTAATACAAGGTTTCTTACTAGTACATACCTCATGTGGAGTCTTATCATCCAATGCTAATGGGTGTATCTACTTACCAGGTAACATGCAGTATCCACTGTCTTTGACTAGAACTCTTATCCTAACTTGACACCCTTTAATATGATGTTTTCTTTATCAACATCCTATTAATCCTTTCAACATCTCCATTCTATTAAGCTTCATGTGGACTAGTGTTATTCCTTGCTATATTTAACTTCTTACATAATCCTTTGAACTTGTTCCCACATAATTTTCCACCATTATCTATCCTCAACACCTTACATTTCTTCTATGTCTAATTTTCCACAAGGGACTTAAACTCCTTGAATTTTTCGAAAACCTAAGATTTATTTCAAAATAAATAGATCCATGTATTTCTCAATAAGTAATATATAAATGAGATACAATACATATATTTACCTATTCATGGAATTGAAATAGATTGAAAAACATCATCATGAAACAACTCTAATATTACCTCTGATCTTGTAGCACCATAGGATAACCTTACTCAATTCTACTTCCCATATAAATAATTGTCACAAAAAAAAAATCCAAAGATAAATTAGACATACCTTCTAACATTCCATTACCATGTATTTCATGAAATCCCATCTCTCCAATATGTCCTAGTCTTTGATGCCACAACATAATATTTTATGTAGAGGATGTAGGATTTTTTCCTTCTTCTAATCCGCTTTTAAGAACAATAAAATTGTTGCACACATCACTAATAGTTCTTCCTAGAAGTATATATAGATTACCAATCTAAACTCCTCTCAATAATACCATTACCCTTTGAACCATTATGTAGTTATCCTTTTGAAAGACTATTTTTAAGCCTTCATTACTCATATTGCTTACATAAATCAATTTTCTATCCAATCCTAGGATGTATAAAACACTAGGGAGTGTTATATTCCTTCCAACCATGAGCTTCAACTTTAATTTTCCTTGTCCTATGATTCTTCCTATTGATTCATGTCCTAAGAAAAAATCATCACAATCATATCTTTTATACTCACAAAAACACTTCCTAAGAGGAATCATATGAAAGGATTCCCCTAAGTCGACAAGACATGACTCATTATCTATATGTGTATTTGAAGAAGAAATGTACACATCACATCCTTAATCTAAGGAGATTTTTTCTTTTGTAGAAGCATCATCATCAAATACCCTTCATTTCCCAACAATTTTGGATTGACAACCTCTCCTGTAATTCCCTTATTTTCTACGTCTCCAACATACCTTTATTATTTTTTCTACAGATTTAGATCTCCCATTTGAGGACATATTTTTATAAGCATTAATTATAAATAAATATCAATTAACCTTATAACTTCTCATTGTGAATTGTAACCCCTGAAGATGGACTCACTTTGAAGTCTGAAATGTTGGGTTTCAAGAAAAACTCTTCATAGGTTTTTCCACATTTTTAAAAATACTAATTAACCTGTATGGAATCATTATTTGAAAATGATTTTTTTTTTATCTCTATTCTAGGGGCATCCTCTTATATACAATGAATCTATGTTATAAATTTCCATATTTTTCTCTCTCATCTCCTCTGATAACAAGGATGAGACTATATGATCAAAATTTAAAGTAGTTGCATAAATACCTATGGAAACAACAAAATTATCCAATGATTATAGTAAATAGAACAACAAATTGATACACTTTATTAATATAAAATATTGATATCAACAAATGATAGCTATATTACCACATTAAAGGCATTTATATGCTCTATTATTGAGTCTCCATCCTTCATCCTCGAGTAATACAACTTTTTTTGTAGGAACAATTTGATCATCAGGGACTTAGGATGATACAATGTCCCTAACTTGTTCCACAATTCCTTCACTATAGATTCTCCTAAAACATTAAACAATATCTAAACTAAGGGACACAATCATATGGTGCTTTTTTCCTTCGATCCAACTTGGTCGGTTATTTTATTGAAATCCCTTTTGGTGCAGTTCTGAAGTTCAAAACAATCCATTATTATTTTTCCACCAATAGATCTTCCATTTTGAGCTTCAACAACTCAAAAATTCAATCATTGAATTTATTTATATCTATATTTGAACTACTCAACATTTCCTTTCACCACAATAATCGATTCCATAGATATCCCATTACAGTGGGGTCTAACACAGGCCCAAAAAAATCCCTTAGACAAAAAAGCATCCCCTTAACCTCTTATACCAAATGTAGGTTTTAACCCTATAATGATAATTATTACAAACACATTGTTGATAAAACAAAAATATGTGATGGAAAACACAAACTTTAACATAAATAGTTTTCCTTGCATACTCAAACTGGGAAAGATAGAAATATTTTTTAGTATGTTTATCTTTTTAGCATTGCAATACAATATACATTTACCCTACATCATCCATATAATTCCAAGCTATTTACCCTATATTATAATACAAGCGTAGTTGTTTAACCGAAACTATAAAACCATGGGCTAAACCTCCATCTGCCACAAAATCGGTGAAGATGAAAATTGCATTCATAAATGCACCAAAAAAAAAAGGAGAGAGAAAATTTTTTTTTTAATACCCCCAAACCCAATCTATGGGGGCATATACTCCCTTGGGACCTCACTATGACACCTCCACTGCACCTGGCACAATGTAGAACACATGGAGGTAGTTTTCAAAGAATATAACACATACCTAACAACCTAAAAATTATATATCTTGTTTTTAGACTATTTCAACAGTTGGTCATTCTTATCATACATCCTCCTCCATTGTGTCCTTTCCTACCATCCTCTCACCCCAATTCAAATCCAAAATGCTTTAGGTTTTCCTCCCTCATGAACACATATTTAAAGGTTCTACTTAATACTTATATCTAACAATTTTTTTCAATTTATCATGGTTATATCTACCACTACCTACTACAAAAACCTACACACCAAAACATACCACCTTGTTCCATAATCTTATGTGCTTCCATACCTATCATAATCCCACCCCAACATGTCCAAAATAGTTATTTCTATAGTTTACCAAGCCAAAATATCTCCTTCCCACCATGAAACATTTGATTCCAATAAATGTTGATATTTATATGATATTATTGATTAATAACAACCAATTTTTAATTATGGTATAAAATTATTTGAAATTCACACAAAGATAAAGCCAGTGAATCACCAAAAAAAGATGGAGTTGTCAAATATTAAAAATGACTTGAAGTGGACTAGGATAATCTTATCAATTAACCAATCTAAATTTAATTAACTTTATGCGTCGAGCAAACATATCTACAAAAAAAGTAATTGTAGGGAAACATTATGATTCTTCTTATTTTAGGAGGATATCACTACTAAAATTAAGAGAGACAATTAGAATAGTGAGATCCATTCAAGAAGCACAAACATGCATATAAAGTCAATATTTGTCTCATAAACACTTATTTAAAATATAATTCCAATAGATATTTATTACTTCCTTGATCAATATTGCCAAACATTGGGCCAATTAAAAAAAATTACTATGGATTATTTTAAGCACTTCATCACATCAAATGCCATGGGTTGTTCAATATCACAGGCCTACAAAATCCAATATTTACTCAAGAAAATCTTACCCGAGAAAACCAATGGTGAATAGAACTCTATTATTTCCTTGGCCAATATTCAAGCATTAGGCTACTTAATCAATTTACAATCAAGTTATTTAAGCCTTTAAATAGGCTTCATCACAAAAAATGCCATTGCCCAATACCATGGGATTATATACCACCCATCGTAGACTCATTATTGAAATAATAAAATTTATCTTAGTTACTTTTTGATTGATTCAATATTAACCTAAAACTTCCCCATCCACTCATTATTTAAATGAGAATATTAACCTTTCAAATATTTTTCTCGAAGCAGTTTGATAAATTCAGATATTTTTATAAGTAACTAACCTTCTTTTTGTAAGCTAAATTTTATTATTTATGATTATAAGTACATAGTTCTAAGGTTATTGTTGGCTTGTGTTCTATCATTAAGGAAACTAGACCGATGAGATTATTAGCTATCTATAGTTTTCCTATAGAAATATGCATGTACAGACCCATCATCAAGAAAAAAATTAACAACTTAAAATATGAGAAATTGTGAGGAAGTGAGGCCTCCATCTCAATAGGTACAAATAATTCTTCATTGTTGTTGCTATATGGACCTAGAGTGAAATCGAATTATATGTGGGTGAGCATATTATCTACAACCATCAACTACAACTGAATATCATCCAACATGAATAATATCGCATCCATTGCATCCTTGCAATAAATAAATACTTCTCCCATGAGAGACTCCATATTCCAATATATATCAATTTTTTTTCAAGTATTGGTTTAGGAAACATCGCATGTGCCTGGTATTAGGTACCTAAGAGGCCAACTCCTTGTTATGAAAGATGTTTTAAAAAAGTATAAGAAGCTAATAATTGTAGTCCACTTTGAGGGGGAAACCCCCTTTTATAATGAATATAATGTATGAGACAATATATGATGCTCCTAATACTATGTATCCCCAGTATATATATAAGACAAATAGTATAATTATAATGAGAAGATATAATGAAAATTTCTAGGCGTCATAACAATATAACAATAGAAATTTAATAACTTAATATATATGGTTTAATGAGCAGTTTTAGGGTTAACTTGGGGATTTTCTACGGCTAACATGCCCCTCCCCTTAAAACATTTTTTTTCCTCAACAATTGACTAACTGCACGTGTTTTCCACTAGTAGGTTATTTAATTTGACGAGGTACTCATTAATTTCTTTATTTATCAACTATTTAATCCTTGCTTCCAGGATTGTTTCTGGTTCTAGTAATATTTTTCCTTATTCATTAATCTCTAATAAAATAGTTTGGACGAGGATATTGTCACCCATTACCTTCTTTAATAAAGAGAGATGGAAGACCTTATGTATACATCAAGATAGAGGAAAATCCAATTTGTAACTTATACTTCTAATACTATGCAACACATTATAGATGCCACAATACCTTAGTTCTAATTTATTGTTCTTCTTTTGTTCCTTTATGGACATTTGTTTATATGTTTGTAGCTCACAAATACCCAATTCTCCCACTTCAAATTCCATTTCATTGCAATGTTTATTTTCTTGTTGTTTCATATTATCTTGTCATATAACCAAGTTATCCTTTTTTTGGGAACCTCTTGTTGGTGCCCTATGTGGTCCTCCACTGCTTAAACCTTTACAATCCCTTGCAAGGGTGACGTCATGGATGGAAGATGATATCCATAAACAGCCATAAATGGGGAAATTTTTTATGAAGAATAGAAGGATGTGTTGTACCATTATTTTTCTAAGGGAAACCATTTGACCCATTTTATATGTTTATCACAAAAAAAGTTAAAATATCATTCTAAATCAAAATCTAAATTTTCCCATCAGATTGAGGATGGTAAGATGAGTTGTGATCCAATTGAGTACGAAATAAGAAAGTAATTTAATCCAAAATTTTCCAATGAAAATTGGATCTCTATTACTTAAAAAAGATTCAAAATTCTATGTATATTTTTCATTTTTTCCATTAATTCTTATGCCATTGTACTTGTTTTAAAAGGATGAGAAAGAGAGATAAAATGGACATTTTTTTCATTCAATATTCCACTACCATAGTGACATTGTTTCCTTTAGATTTGAATAAGCTTGTAATAAAATTGATTGAAAATTATTTTCAACATTGACTTGGTATGGCTAATGGTTGTAGGATCCTTGTGGTCTTGATTCTCTCCCCCTTATTTTGTTAGTATACCACAAATTCAACCATAATTGTTTTCACATATGCTTTAATACCTTCACAATTTTTTTTATTTTTTTTTTAATTCTATGATATGTTTTTAGGAACCCTATATATCCTCCTACAAGAAAAGTGCAAAATTCCAAAAAGTCCTTCTATTTGAGTTGAGAATTTTACATAAGTGATCTTGGTACCAAAAAAATCATTCTTCCACATTAATTTTTACAATGTGTTGCGGTCCTCTTTTAGTTGTTGAATTATCTTGCATACATTCCGATATTACTTCAATTATATCCTTCTTCCACCCATTCATATTGTGAAATGGAAATAGCACATAGTAAACCCTATGTGTCTTCTTCTTTTATTGATAGTGCATCTTCCACAATATTTTTTTCCCCTTTTGTAGAGAATTTCAAAGTCATAACCTAGCATCTTTGTAAAAAAAAAATTCTCTTTTGAAGATAGTCATTGTTCTAAGAAGTAGTTCAAACTATCATGATCTAATTTTACTTTGAAGTGTCTTCCTATTAGGTTTGTGATGAGCCCCATTATTGCAACAATAATGATGCAACTCCCAAGTCTACCAACTTAAATTATCAACCTCAAGTTCGCACAAACTTAAGAGGTGTCAGCACTATATGTGCAACATACAATCTATCCTTTCATTGACCTGATGCAATGAAGTGAATATCATGAAAGAAAGCCTAAACTAATTACAAAAATGGAAATGCTAGTCTATTTTTAGGAAATGGAAATGATGCTCACACTAGTTGCATAAATTTAAATATTGGGCTATTTTCATAAATGTAAATTTTATGCTACTTGTTACACCATTTTTTGGTCATCTAACCTACTATCATTAGATGGACCCAAGTACACCATGTAAGACCAATTTTACCCTAAGTAAAATTGCTTTCACTATGTAAAATAACTTAATAAAACACATTTATTAGGTTTTTTATGGTCTAAATAGGAAACCCCAAAAGGAAATATTAAACAAACCTATATTTGTTTGATTTTCCTCAAGGAATAATTAATTAAACAATAATTTAATTATTATTCCTGGTTATGTTTAACCCAAAACAAAGAAATTAATTAGATAAATCCTTATTTATATTATTATTTTCTAGGAATAATTGTTTAAATCTTATTTAAATAATATTCCTTGTTAAATATGACTAAATCACCCATAAATAATTAAATAAATCATTATTTATTTGATTATCTTTCAACCACTTCCTTAAAATGATAAATAAATAATTTATTTATTTATTATTCACAAATAAAGGGGTTTGACCCAAGTCAAATACTTTTTCCCTCCAACAAATATAATAAAATATTCCATAAAAGGTGGATCTAGATTTGGTTAATGTTATTTTAATCATACACCAAGATCTAGAATGACCCAATATTTTGTTATAAATAGGAGGGTTTTTCCTACCATTCTTCACCTTTTGTTGCCTATTAGATCACTCTGGATCTAAACTCTTGGTCTGACTTTGAGCCATTATCATTGTCATATTTTCATTATTTGCTGTGTGAGCTCCCTTTGAGTTCTATCTTTGTCTGGGTTTTCTACACCAATAGGAGAGAGAAATGCTAGATATGAAGTGCTGAGGACTTCCAAGAACCCATCCCATTGAGGAGAATTGGAAACATCTTCTTTTTTTCCTCCCAGGTGCCCTTAATACAAAAATTATTTCAAAAATTTTTCTTGTCTTGTTTATTGGATATATGGAGCAAACCCTTCTTTTTACTGCTTAATGTCTTTCTATGCATAGATCTGGTTTTTTGCAACTCTTGTCTTGATCAACTAACTGCAGATCTGAAGATATTGGCAGCCACTTTTGATGTTAGGGCTATCAGTTATGCATAGCTAAAGTGGTCTTTTTTTGTACACATCGACAAAGGATTCATACTAACAACTGGCGACTCCACACAGGTTTTCAATTACGACCGTTGTCGTTTTTCATATTCCTGCATATCCAGCTACTTCAAACCCTAGGGTTTCTCTTTATATTTTTATTTTTCCTATTTTTATGGTGCCTTTCACCTTTAAAACTCTCTAAAACCCTCAAAAAATTAAAATTTTTAACTTTCGTGTGTTTCTGGCCCTATTGCGCAGTTGACAGACATCAGCCGCAGCTGAGACGACATTTTTTTTCTGAAATCTGCCGCCGAGAGTGTCGGAAGTGCAGGTTGCACTTTTTGGCCCAAAAAATGCGTCCTAGAGCTTCAGGTCACAGAAAACAGCCCAAAAACTGCGACCTGAGCGAAAAACAGGTGAAAAACTGCGACCTGGACTTTTTTCTGGAATTTTTCTGAAATTTTTCTGGGTTTTCTGAAGCTTCTGTCAATGTTTTCCAACCTCTGTCTCCGCCCATTTAGACCTATTCTTTCTCTGTTTTACTCAAATAAGTGGGAATCTAGCCCCCTAGGGCTTCAGTACCCTCCACTTGTTGTGGAAGAGTTTTAGCTGCTGTAAGTGTCTATTTTTTTAGAGTTTTCAGCCATCCCTTTTTCAGATCGGATACCTCCTTTTCCGATCCCTTTTAATCAGCTCTTCTCCCTTTCAAATCACCTCCTAAAGATTTGTTTGGATCTACCTTTAGGGCCTCCTCCTTGCCCCTTCTTCTTTTTGCTGATTTCCTCCTTTTTTCCAGCCACCTTGCCTCTGCCTCTTGGCTGTGATCTGCACCTCTTTTCAGTAGTTTTCTCCCTTAGATCCCTGTCCCTTTCGACCCTAGATATATTGGCCTCTTTTTAGTGTGTTTTGACTAGATTTTTTCCCTCTTTTAGATTAGTTTTGAGAGACCCGCCTTCTTGGGTTGGATTGATGCACTAGTAGCTGTTAATGTTCTATTATTTCAGCATTATATACTTTTTTTTGCAGCATTATTTTCAGTTACGCAGCACAACTTTTCTCTTGCTCTCAAAACGAAAAGGGTTTAAAAATTAAAATTAATGCACACCACACACTCACCCTAAGCGAAGAAGAGCCTGGTTTACACCGCCAGGTAGAGATTTTAAAATCAATTGACACTGCACCTTTCTGCCCTTGTTTCGACATTGTATTCACTTGATTCTGCACCTCCCTACCTTTGTCGGTCTTTCTTCTTCCCCTCGTGTCATGTTTGTGTTGTCACCATTGTGCCCTCAAAGCGCACATCCCAGAGACTTCTTGGCCTTCACCCTCAGTTTCTGCTCGGTTGACCTACTCCTTCCCGCCGTCGTCGAGTTAGTCCTCCTCCGAGTCCGCACTCCGACTCCTCTTCTGATTCATTGGGTTCTCCTTTTACTTCCGGTTCTCCCCCTGTCACCTTCACTATGTCTGGTCCAGGGCCTAATGCTAGCGGTAATCCCGGCCCTAATGCCGGGACTGCTACAAGCGGAACCGCCATAGGAACTACCTCGGCTGCGCCCTTGCTCCCCTTCATGGTAGGCCTCAGCCTTCCTGATTTGTACCGGTTGACAAATGACCCTATACACCATGACGCTAGTTGGCCCGCTATGCCGACAAAGCTCCCTTCCGACATCCCAAAGTTTGAAGGCCTTGCTGGAGAAGATCCTTCAAATCATGTCCGATCTTTCCACATGTGGTGTTCATCTACCTCCATGACCGATGACTCTGTCCATCTTCGGTTGTTCCAACGAACGCTTACAGGCGCAACTTCTAAGTGGTATGTTGATCAGCCCCCTTCTTCTCATACCACCTTTGCAACTCTTTCCCGGGATTTCTTATCTTACTTCCAGCTTCCCCTTCGTTATGGCACTGGTATCAAACTTTTGAATTCTTTTTGTCAATCATCTGCAACCCGCCTATCCGATCATGTCCAGGAATGGCGGAGACGAAAGAGCCTATGTCAATCCCCTACTTTCGAATACCATTTCTACATGGACTGGTTCCTTAGATCTCTATTGCCTCCTATCGGGAAATATGTTGCGTCGCATTTTCCCCAAACCGAAGAAGCTGCCCTCCAACTGGCGTTAAAATATGACTTGATCTATGCTCAGACAGGTTATGTTTATACCGTTCTACCTGATCTCCCTAGACCCGGTGGTGTCAACGCACAGGGGGCACCTCATGCCGCCAACGGTATTGTTGGAGCTCTCTCTCATACATATGCCCAACCTCCCATGGGTTATGGTTTTCCTGGGGGAGGGGGCAACACCTCTCGCACTTGTCCCCCTCCTGGTAGCACGTATCCAGGATACAAAATACCTCCTCTTTTGGCCCAACCTCCTACTCACCATACTATTACCCAACCCCCTTATTATTGGTATTCGCAGTTTGGTGCTCCAGCTCTTCCAGCATCAGCACCTCCACCTCCCTTGCCTTTTCAACCCCTGCAACAGAAGTCACTGCCCCCTCAAGCGCAGGTGGATGCACAGCAGGGATTCATGGCTACCCAACCACCTGACGGACAGGTGGCCACTCCACCTTCCCCTTCTGGTTCCTCCAATTACCAGATCCTCATGATGAACTCTGCTCCACCTCCAACCGTCGACCTTAACCTTCAAACTCGGGCCCCTCAATACCCCAAGCCTCCCGCTCCATCTGTCCCCGAGTCACCTTCTTCAGGTTCTACAGAGTCTCTTTTGACATCCAATGGTCCCTTGCCTATCCCTCAACCCAAATTTGAGGTTCATACCAAGATTCCTAAAGGACCATTACGCCGAAATGCTACCTCTGGTCGAGCTGCTCAGTCGTATAGCAGATGATCACAGCCTCCCCCCGCCGCCATTTCACATTGAACTCCTCCCGCACTGCCTTCCTCAAAAGAAGGTTCTACTATTCACCTCGGGCGCTCGTATCCCGCTCGCTAACCAACTGATTGTTTTCAACGCCATCAATCCGAACATCTCCTCTTCCGCTTCGCTTTCCAAATCAACAAAATTTGAACGCTAACGTCTCTTGTATCATTGATGAGGGGGCATCCACCCGTGATGTCCGTCGGTTTGAAACAACCCCGGTTCTCTGAGTTGGCCCCTTCCACGATCACCCTTCGAGCGTGGGATGGCCACGCCTCCCAGCCCATTGGCCTATTCCGTAATTGTCCTATCACTCTTGCGGGCAAGACTGTTTGCGTTGACATTGAAGTCATCAACGCCCCTCTATATTACAACATTCTCTTAGGGCAGAGCTACGCCTATGCCATGTCTGCTGTCCCATCTGCGGTTTTCCACAAGATGTCTTTCCCTCATAATGGAAAGATAGTCACCATTGACCAGTTGACATATCATGAGCCAAAATCTCAGACCTCCTCTGAGATGACCATCTCTCCTGTAGCCAATAAGCAAACAGTCGATTCCTTGACTAGTGTCTCTCCTGGCGTCTACAAAGACTCCTCTTTGCTTGGCACCTTTCCTGGTCTTCCTCCTCCTCCTATCTCCGATCCCAGCTCATCGAATGTTTGCATGATGCAATCGTCTCGGGCTGCTCTCAAGCAACCTGCTTCGGCTAGTCAGCAACCGCACTCTCCGCAACCTGCTCCTAGCGCTTCACCTGCAGCTGGTATTCATGATCCTCTTTACCCTCCTCGAACGGTTCCTCCAAGCCTTCGCCATTTAGGAGCCGTCCCACCTGGCCATTACCCCTCTGGTCAGATACCGTTCCTAGCTCCCCCACCAGGGGTGTCCACGGTACCGGTCATGGCCACCCTCTCTCTTCCTAACCTGACCCTTGGGATTCTCGTCTAGTACCTTGATCCTCCAGCCCCAACCTTGCCTGGTCAACCCAAACCTTATCTTGCTTTGACCCCGGTTCAACCGGCCCCCAGGACTTCTCCCGCCGCAATAGTGCCTTAGTCACCTCAACAAGAACCACCTCCTGTTGCGACCGCTTCGGGTAAGAAGGGAAAAGCTTGCAAGGGGGCATCAAAGGAAAAGGCTGCCCCGAAAAACCCCACCCCTCCTCGGCCTCCAAAGCATACCATCCAGTGTGCTTTCTGTGATATTGTCGGTCACGCCACCAATACCTGTCCTGAATTGCTTCATCGCAAGCCCGTGGTTAATGTTGTGTTCCCTGAGTCCCCGGTCCCGGAAGCCTTTGGTCCTTTCGCGACCGCAGCCACGAACCCCTAGACTATTCACACCAACCACCCCTGTGCTTTGTGTGACCTCCATGGCCATTACACCCACCTTTTTCCCCGCCTCGCGGACTTCCACACCTCTCTAGCCGTGGTCCGCCAATTCGAGGCCAAGCGCAATGAGTCCACCTCTCCCCTACTTGCGCATTTTTCTTTGGCAATACTACTAGACATGACTGCTCCCATTGACATTCCCCCTCCTGATGTCGAGATAACGGAGTCTTCGTCCAACATTTTCTACCTATCATCATCCATGAGACCTTCGGTGAACATTCCATCTCAATCTTCCCCTGTTGTTTCGCTTGACCTTCCTTTAGCGATCACCTTGGGCTCAACATCGGTAGATCCTTTATCTTCTTACTCTTCTGTCACCCCTTGTGACGACGCGCATGTGACCCTCTCTTCTCATGATGATGATTCAGGTAGCTTCGCCACGTCAGGTGGTCTTTCTTCCACCAGTCACCCCATCTTCTATCACGATGACGACATTATGGAAAAAATCCCCACCCCTGACTTTCTCTATTCCCCCTTACATTGAACCCATGCGTTTACACCACATACCCCTTGTGGCCATTACATTGAAACCCAATGTTTGGGTAAGGGTGCACCCACATTCGAGAGACCAAGAGAAGCAATTCTCCACAACTCTCCTAGTGTATCTGGTCATCCCAACTTTAGTACCATTATTCTTCCACATTTAGCAGAACCTCTAGAGTCCCATATCACTTCAGATCACTCTAAGGATGATACCCCTTATCATTCCTTCATCTTACATCAGCCACTCCATCTCTTAGACATTGTTTTTGACCAACCTATAGCTTTTCTATGAGAGCATCATTTCATTATCTCCAACTCCTCTCTTTGGGATAGTGACACCAGGTATGCCAACCCAGAAACTTAAAGTCCATTTGCTTCCTATATGCAGTACCAAAAGATATTGGTAATCCTCCATTCCCTTTCTCAAAACTGCATAACCATAATGAAAACAAATGGCGCACCACATCATTAAAATGTGTTTAGATTCCCCCTTTTATAAATACATTTTGGCATGACCACACCATGCTTGCGGGCACCTATGCCCCTCAACCATAACCCTCCTCAAAATCGAATTTCTTCACTTGCAACACTCATACTAGGGGCACCATTTGGCCTCCATACTTATCTATGCTCGTGTTGATGTTCGTCATGAGTTACCATCTTGTACTCATTTTTTCATGGTCCCCCATTGGACCTTTACTATGTGGCAACACCATCAAGTCGCCCTTGTTTAGAGCATCCAAGTTGAGTCATCATTGCATTCATGGAGTCTATCCCGAGTCCCTTTGTACCCCGCCATAGTCCTCCATCCTTCATTGCTTGGTCCCTCTCTTGTGTCGCACATTATGGCCTCCAATCCCATTGTCCCCTATCCCTCATGATATTGTGTCAGTCGTTGCCATGTCATTCATGCCCTTTATGCTCTAACAAGGGAAGTCGTCCATTCGCTACTCAGTCCCCTCCATTTCATCATCATCATTGGTATTAGTCTGTTCGTCGCTCTACTATTTTCTCTCGTGCCTTAGTTGAGGATCTCTCATTGCCTCACCTATGGCGGACCTCCTTCTGTCGACATCAGCTCCTTCATTCCAGAAGACAGGTCTAGAGGGCGGTGTACCTTGGTTCCAGCTTCCACTCTTGTTCGGTGCCTCGGATCAGGCAAAGGGATCTCTCCTTCCCCTTTGACTTGATTTTTTCTCCACTCCAGCTCCTTTCATCATGATCGAGATCCGTATACTTGATGGTTCAGTGATGCAGCAGCAGCTCTTGGTGATTCCCGGGTGTGTGTGAGATGTCTCAACCCTCATGAGGGGGTGGCCCTGCAGGTAGCCCCCCACATGCCCGGATGACCTCTTCCTTGCAGCCTTCGATGCAGCTCCACATATTTGATGATGTTGGCCATAGCCACTTGCAGCGCCTCTTTGATTTGCATGTATCAGTCAGATTTTGTGAGCCCTTCCCCGTGTACAGGGGGCATTTGGGTTGTATTTGTATCTCATGTACTCAGATATTATTGTATAAGTCCTGGCTGTTACCCCAGGCACAGCATGTATGTGGGATCCCTCATTGTATTTTTATCTGGCTCATGTTTATGCCGGCTGTACTTTATAGTTCGGTCCCTTGTTTACTAGATACACTATTCTTTTGTACTTTGTCTCAGCAGGCATAGGTATACCTCCCCCGCTGCCTTTAGCACAGGTACCCTCTCATAAAAAGAGAATTTTTGCACCTGTAAGTCTCATCTCCTCAGGGTCTAGTTCTTCAGCACATTAGGCTACCTTCCATTTCTCTCTCTGACTTCATTGTGATCCGTGATTGAGCTCCATAACAATCTCTTGGCCATACGATTTGCTCCTAACACTCGTATCACTGGGGGCAATTTATTACACTATCTTTACTGCCTTAATCACTATCATTAGATGGACCTAAGTACACCATGTAAGACCAATTTACCTAAATAAATCACTACTATGTGGTGTACAACTTAATAAAACACATTTATTAGGTTGTTTATGGTCTAAACAGAAACCCCAAAAGGAAATATTAAACAAACCTATATTTATTGATTTTCTATAATATTTAATTAAATAATAATTTAATTACATTCTGGTCATTATAACTAAAATAAAAGATAAAATTAATTAGATAAATCCTTATTTATCTTATTATTTTATATAATTGTTTAAATCTTATTTAAATAATATTCTTGTTAAATATGACTAAATCACCCATAAATAATTAAATAAATCATTATTTATTTGATTATCTCTCAACCACTTCCTTAAAATGATAAATAAATCATTTATTTATTTATTATTGACAATTAAAGGGATTTGACCCATGTCAAATACTTTTTCCCTCCAACAAATATAATAAAATATTCCATAAAAGGTAGATCTAGATTTGGTTAATATTATTTTAATCATACAACAAGATCTAGAATGACCCAATATTTTGTTATAAATAGGAGGGTTTTTCCTACCATTCTTGACCTTTTGTTGCCTATTAGATCACTCTGGATCTAAACTCTTGGTCTGACTTTGAGCCATTGTGTTAGGTCCCTATATTACTAGTATAGTCCCTTATTGTTGTTAGTGTAACCCCCTTATTGTTATTATTGTACCCTTGTAACCCCCATTTTGTTATTATTGTGCCCTTAAATTATTATTGTTAGGTTGGCTAGGATTACATTGTGGCCCACTAGGATTACATTATGGCCCCATGGACTCCTATATATAGAAAGGAGGATTTGTAAATTGTATCATCCAAGAATTGTTCATTTATGTAATGTATTGGAGGTTGCCCCCTCGAAGTGGCTTATTTCTAAGGCGTTGATATCTCTTTTCCTCTATTTTTGGAGTTGGTTACACAACATTTGCATCGTAGTCAGATTCTAGGTTTCTGGTCACCCAAACAGTCATCGCGGAATTTTCTGCTATAACTGCTTTTTCTACCAAGTTTCGTAAGCTGAAATTTTAGGGTAAGCTGAAATCCTTGATAATATCGTAATTTTAGCTTATTTAGTGAATATAATGATACATCATCCGTGTAAACCAACGGTCTTTTTCAAGCTCCTAAAACAGTCATCGTGGTATTTGCCCATAACAATTTTTCACAAAGGTTCAAAATCTGTACTGTGTGCAAAGCTGAACTCGGGGAAATTCTATGTACCGCATCTTGGTTCGCCATTTTTGGAGATATGATCTGTGGAAGGTAGTGCTTTTTCAGGCTCCTGAATTGCATCTCAAAGAGGTGATCGTGGGAAAATTTCAATAACTCTCTCTCTGGGCAGTGGATTTGAGTGCCGTAAACATTGGTCACAAGTAAACGAACTTTATTTTCTTGGCTATCAATTTCAGAGACAAAGGACGAAACAGTGACACGTGGCAATTCCTACAAGTGTGCTCTACTGAACCAGTCCAGAATTAGGTCATTGTGGGAGATTGGACACAACTTTGTCTTGGGGAATCCAAATTAGATCAGACCTATGGAATTTGAAAGACTCTTCAGAGGGCTACTACAGAGATGAATTTCAGATATTCAAGATTTTCAATTACAGAGATAATTCAATTTCAATTTCGATCTCCTCAAAGCAAGTAAAAGGTATCAATATTGGATTCTAAAATGGCGCCTAAAAAGAATTCAACACCCATTAAGCCTTCAGAAGGCTCTACCATGACTCATGAAGATGAAGAATCAACATGATCTATCAAAATTACAAGAGCAAGTGCAACAACAAATTTCGCTCTCGCAAAGAACAACAAAAAATGAAATGGAAGCTTTGAAGAAAGGCATGGAAACTAAGATGGATGGTTTGAAGAAAGGCATGGAAGCTAATATGAATGGTTTGGAAGCTAAGATGGATGGCATGGAAGTGGGCATGGAAGCTAAGATTGATGACATAGAAGCTAAGATCGATGAGAAAATGGAAAACATGAAGAATTTTCTAAAAGCAGACATGGAAGGTTTGACAAAGTTTATACAAGAAAGGTTTCCTAATGGTGGAAAGATAGTAGAAGAACCTCATGATGAGAACAAAATAAATGTTAATTGTGATTTCATAAACTCTAATGTTGGCGGGAAGAACCACCATATTCCAAAGATGGATATGAGGAAGTTTGATGGAAAGGATCCTGTAACATGGATACTACAGATGGAGCAATATTTTGATCTCCATAACGTGCAAAACATACAAAAGGTACGCATTGCAACTTTACATTTAGAAAAAAATACATTTGTATGGTATCGATGGCTTTGCTCCCATAAAAAAATTGTCACTTGGTCAATTTTTACAGAGAAAATGATAGCACATTATGAGGATACAAAGAGCAACACCTTCTTTAGCCAATTGATAAATCTCAAACAAAAGGGTTTAGTGGGGCAGCACATTGAGGACTTCCAAAAATTGAATATAAGGGTAACTAATATTCCAGAGGAACACAGGATTGATCTCTTCTTAGGTACTCCAAAGGATAACATCCAACATGAAGTTCGTGTTTTGGAACCTGATTCATTGGAGAAGGCATTCAGGTTGGCAAGAAAAGTTGAATGTAAAATTATGGCGACAAGGAAGCCTACCACCCAATTCTATAAAGAAGGAAGTGTTTCTACGCCTAGATTTCCACAACCTACAAGGTTGACACCACAAAAATTGGAAGAAAAAAGAGCAAAAGGGCTTTGCTACAGTTGTGATAGCAAATACACTAAAGGTCATAAGTGTGCTGAAAAGAAATTATTTTACATAGATTGTGAAGAAGAAGAAGAAAATGAAAAAGAAGAGGATATACGCCAGGAACCAGCCATAGAAGAGGAAGAAATGAATCCGACCATATCATGTAATGCACTGGCCAGAATTACCACTCCTCAAACTCTCAAGATAGTAGGACAGATCAAGAAGAAAAGGAAAATTTAAGGCTCATGTTAAACAAGATCACATCGAGCATCAGCAAGAAGTTCTCCAACTCTTAAAGGATAACCTGAATTTGGCACAAAATCGAATGAAACAACAGGCAGATCAACATCGCAATGAGAGAAGTTTTGATGTAGGAGATTGGGTATTTTTACGGCTACAACCATACAAACAAATGTCCCTCAAGCAAGCTAAGAAGGATAATAAATTATCGCCAAAGTACTATGGTCCTTACAAGGTGCCGCAAAAGATTGGTACTATGGCATACAAATTGGAGCTTCCTGCTTCTTCGCGAGTACATCCAGTTTTCCATGTTTCATGCTTAAAGAAGGTTATAGGTGAAAATCTTCCAGTTCAAACAATATTGCTAGAATTTGATGAGGAAGGAAAAATCATATTGGAACCTGAAGCGGTCATGGAAACAAGAACTCGACAGCTACGGAATCGATCAATTTCAGAGTATCTCATCAAGTGGAAGAACTTACCCACCGAAGATTCTACATGGGAGGATGAGAATTTTATACAGAAGCACCCAGAGCTACTCAAGCGTTGAGGACAACACTTTTTTGAAGGAGAGGGGCATGTTAGGTCCCTATATTACTAGTATAGTCCCTTATTGTTGTTAGTGTAACCCCCCTTATTGTTATTATTGTACCCTTGTAACCCCCATTTTGTTATTATTGTGCCCTTAAATTATTATTGTTAGGTCGGCTAGGATTACATTGTGGCCCACTAGGATTACATTATGGCCCCATGGACTCCCATATATAGAAAGGAGGTTTTGTAAATTGTATCATCCAAGAATTGTTCATTTATGTAATGTATTGGAGGTTGCCCCCTCGAAGTGGCTTATTTCTAAGGCGTGGATATCTCTTTTCTTCTATTTTTGAGCTGGTTACACAACACATTGTCAGCTGTTTATATTTTCCATTATTTGTTGTGTGAGCTCCCTTTGAGTTCTATTGCTGTCCACACTCAACAAAGAGAGAGGTGTTGATCTCAAGTGCCTACACTTCCAAGAACCCATCCCATTGAGGAGAATTGGAAAAATCTTCTTGTTTTCCTCCCAGGTGCCCTTAATACAAAAATTCTTTCAAAAATTGTTCTTGTCTTGTCTATTGGATATATGGAACAAACCCTTATTTTTACTGCTTAATGTCTTTCTATGCATAGATCTGGTTTTTTGCAGCTCTTATCTTGATCAACTAACTGCAAATCTGAAGATATTGGCAGCCACTTTTGATGTTAGGGCTATTAGTTATGCGTAGCTAAAGTGGTATTTTTTTGTACACATCGACAAAGGATTCATACTAACACTACTTGCAAGAATGTAAACACTAGTCTAAGTGTAGAATGTAAAAAGTTGCTTTGAAAAGAAACTAATCCTAAGCAAGAACAACACTTTGTAATTGAAATCCTAAGGGAATTAATTCAAAGAAATAGGCCAATATAATTTTCATGGGAAAATAACCCTCTTAATAAATGTGTTCAAAGGGGCTTGCCTAGAGTAACAAAAATCATATGCATTTCATAAGAAAACCAGCGTTATCATTCAATTTAGCAATCTGTCACCTAATCCTAATTTTAATTATGTTGCGGTGAGAAAAAGCGAGTTCAAGTGGTCTTCGGTCTTCCTTAATCATGGATTCAGAGCCTAGGGGTCATTATTCAAGCCTAAGAGACAAAAAACCAAGCTTTTGGAACAAATATGGTCAAGTTTACACATGTCTTTGCAAGGCATTTACAAGACTCTTATATAAAGGATAACTTGTTGAATGGCCAAAAAAATAAAATGAAAACAAGATGGGATTTTTTTTTTATTAAGCAGGATGTCATAGGACTCCATTCCAAGTGGAATCACTCAAAAATACCCCTGTTAACATGTGCTAAAAATATGAAAATTTTCTCTAAAAATCGAAAATTCAAGAATTAGTGAGCTAGTTAACCTATCAAATGCCTCACCTGATCAAGTGAAAATTCTATGGGGTAAATTTTTTTATTAACTTGAATATTTTTATGAATCAACACAATTGTAATCAACTCAAATGAAGCTCATCAAAAAATTCTAAAAAACAGTATAAAATTACTACTATTTTGCTATAAGAGACTTCCAGAAATTCTAGAATTTTGAACTAGTAAACCAATCCAAGTAGCTCAATGATGAATATGAATTTTCAAAGATGTTATAAGGATGAATCATGCTTTTGTATCTGTAAATAACCTTAAAAAAATGCAATTCAATCATTTAACCAATGTAACCTAAAACATAATAAGCATGAATAGTAAAAGCTAAAATAAGAGATGCAAGTGAAACTAACATTCAAAGGAAATAAAGAAATTGCACAGAAGGGATCTAAGGCTCCTAGGGTGGCTAAGCCCAAGGATACTCGAAGTAATATGAAGGAAACTATTGAGGTATAAAAGGTAACTTTTTAACACCTATTTATCTCACATTAATTATCAATCCAGGAACGACTTTTTATTTCAAGAGTGTACTCGATGCAGGCGACAATTTATCAGAGTAATGCTCTTCGATATGTAGTACGGTGTTATAAGTACGAGTAAATGGATGCTTGAAAAGAAATCTAAATACAACAACATAAGCCTCAAATGCTACGAAACTTAACTATTCACTCGGCTGACATCAATCGAGGATACGGTAAGCGATAACTCATTCCTCACAAGAAATTAATGCGATTGAAATCAAGCTGACCGAGCCAATCGATACGGGAACGAGGAAGCAATAACTTAGTGTTCTCTTCGGTTGAAATTCTTGCTTTAAAGCGATTAAAAGGAAATAGAAATTGAACTAAAAATTTCTTTATTGAAAGTAAGTAGGAAAACTTTTGGAATGACTCTTTAACGATTAATCAACGAAATGAATGACGAAGTAAATGGACAACAATGTTGTAATTAAAGGAATTAAACAACGAATCCTATTTAATAAATCTGAACAATAAACTCTAATTAATGGAATTGAATAACCGATCTGACCGACAATGATACGTAATGAATATCAATCAAACGGAACAACAAGTGGAATGAAACCATAATGGAAATAGAACAACGAAGCTGTTAAGGTATTAACAGAGATAAATTATACGGTGTTGAGATTCTTGTTAAATAATAAAAGAACGACAACGCGATTCATTAATATATTTTAACGTGTAAAAACGATTAAACAACAAACCAATTAACTTATATAGCGTAATAAAAGAAAATGTGAACTATCTCATGACAATAATGAAAAGGTAGAGATACGAAACGGCGGATCGATCCACCGGGGCGGGCCCTCGACCACGATGAAACGCGCGGCGAAGCTGATGAGAACTAAGAAGTTAAGCGACGACATGTTCTTGTATTGATCATGCATAACATTGTTTACAAACGAGTAGATATCTGTTTATTATTAAGTCGATGAGGAATTGTATAATTCTGATAGGAAATCTCTCCATCTCTCATCCATCCTCATCGTTCCTCGATACTGTCATGCCCTCCTTTTATAATCGGAAAAATGAGAAATAAAATAGCAAATATGATCTCCCATATGATATTGGATTTTCCTAACCCCGATTGATCAACGAGAAAATATATTTCCATCGAATCTTTCAACAAACGGAAGTCGAATTTGGTTCATTTGAGATAGTTTGGAGGCAGTGCAGCCAATGAGCTCCAGAAAAGCGTGCTCAAAGAACCTTGTGTTTCTCTCGTACGAGGCCTAATTTGGGCAAAATTTTCTATTTCAAAGTTAATTTGAGTCGAATTCTGGACTAACACCATGATGCCGGATTTTTCCGGTTCTTCTTCGTTTTGCCACGAGAATATCCAACGCAAAGCTGTCACTTCTTGTTCCGGCGGAATTTACGAGTTGGAATATTTGATGATGATTTGGAGATCCGTCTCGTCTGGAAAATATCTTAGAGGCTAAAATGGTGAGTGTTAGTAAAAAATATATTAATAAATGTCATTGATAAAATTATGCATAATAATCATCAATTTATTAAAAATAAAGGGAAAAAATAATATTCATCGATAAGAGCATAAATCATTATAAAATGGATTTATATAATAAATTATAATAAATGACATGATAAATAAGGTAAAAATGGATGAAATAAGTGTTAAAAGTGGTTTTATTCTGTTACTTCGAAACCAAGCTTTAGAAGCTAAAAATGGCACCAAACTTCATTATTTGAATCAATTCAAGTACATCCTGTAGAAATGAAAGTGGAGCTTCTAAATAACTTACGCTTTCTCCAAGAAGACTAATAAATACATGTCTCTAGAGAAGAATTAGAATTGGTATTTATACAAATGGATCGGGAAACATCCTCCTTGAAAGAGTATCTTTCCCCTCCAAAATCCCTCTAAAAGTGGATGCGGTTCCCAACACTATGAATCTTCATTTAATGACGGGGGCACATTCACAGATTTTCGCGATGGTGGAGCTCTAGAATTTGTCAATAATTTCATAGAAATTTTTTCATTTATTATCAATCTTGGTCCATCCTGGTAGGAGAAAGTCACTATATTATCTCATTCATAATTTACTCAATATTCTCTATTATGCAAAAAAAAAAAAAAAATGTTAGGCACATGATGTCTGAGGTATCTCTAAAACTTCCTAAGAACATATCAAATCTAAAAAACATTATTAAGTTTATAAGGAGAGATTTAATATAGCCTTTATGTGCTTAATAAATGTTATATGGGCCTTAATTTGTGTCTAATTTAGAGGCCCATCGGTATGAATTCCATTTCTTGATTGCATGTAGTATGAACAACATTTATTTTTCATAGATGGGTTTAAGTAAATTTTCCTTTAAGTTGA
Source organism: Pinus albicaulis (assembly GCA_034641835.2). Classification (NCBI taxonomy): domain Eukaryota; kingdom Viridiplantae; phylum Streptophyta; class Pinopsida; order Pinales; family Pinaceae; genus Pinus; species Pinus albicaulis. Next base: position 89,835 of record JAXQQM020081188.1, on the reverse strand, counting down.
CTACTTCCAGAAGAAATGGGCCTTCATTCTTAAATCTGCTCTTGCACTAATGCCATGGCCTAAGGCATCACACTCGTAAGGAAGGTTTTTGAAGTTAGGTGTTTTGAGGATGGGGTATGCATCAACCTCTTTAAGGTTTCAAAGGATTTGGTTGCTTCTTTATTCCATTAAAAATGCTCCATTTCATAAATAATGTTGTTAGAGGTATTGTTATTTGACCATAATTCTTGATAAATTTGAAGTACTATCATATCAATCCCGATCCTTTGAGGTTATTCAAGGTTTTTGGGTTTAGCTGATCCCATCATAGCTTTAATTTTGTTAGGGTCCATTTTGGCATCATCATGATATACATTATGACCAAATATTCCACTTCTTGAATCCTAAAGTCACACTTGGGAAGGATTTTCATATAGTTGTTTTCTCTTCCAACGATGTTAATACCATGTTAGCATGTTGTACATGCTCTTCTTAAGATCTTTTGTTGATTAGTATGTCATCAAAAAATATTAACACAAATTTTATAATAGTGGGTTTGAGAAAATATAATTAATCAAACACCAAAATGTTAAGGGTGCATTAGTAATTCCAATGGGATAACAAAACGCATAATTACCTTCATGTATTTTAAAGGTTGTTTTGGGAATGTCTTCTTTCCTCATTTTGACTTGATGATATCTATAATGGGTATCCAACTTAGTAAAAGAAAATTTTTTTCCATGCAATTCATCTAATAATTCATCAAGGGAAATAATAGAGAAGTTATCTTTGATTTTCATTTTATTGAATTGCCTAAAACATGGTTCAATACACCATGAACCATCCTCTTTTATAACCATCACCAACTGGTGAAAGTACTCTAGCTAGGTTGAATGATGTCATCAAGTCTAAAAATTCTTGAACCATATGCTCGATCACACTCTTTATGAATTTGGATATTTACGAAACTTTAATGTTAGGTGGTACACATATAGGTTGCAAAAAAATAGTATGGTCATGATATCAAGTAGGTGGAATCCCCTTAGGCATCTCTCCGAATACTTTGGAATGACCATTGAGAACTCCTTTGGAGATCCAATAGTGTAAAGGATATAGATGTTTAGATATTTAATGAAAAAAATTGTGCAAAGAGACCATGGTGTCCCTTTATAGTATTTTGCATGTTGGTATATCTTATCACTTATGATAGTTTTCCCTTGGATACCTCAAAAGCTTAATTCTTTTCCTTTCATTTTAGGGTTGGAATGTTCGCGGCTTAACAAAGGGATCTCCTCACATTTTAAATCATAATTAGACTCTACCTTGTTTGGTTTAGGAGTCCCATATACGATATGTAAACTGACAACCATCATGATTTCTTATTGATTAACTGGTAAAACAACAACAATCGTTAAGAAACAAAAATAAAGCCTTTAATAAATGAAAATGAGTAACTAAAAATGACATGAATCACAAGAGAAGTGGTATTAGAAAATCCTCCAAATAAAACCCATGTATTCATTATAAACCAGTTAATTGATAATAAATAGGTTCATAGTAAAAAATCATGAAAGTATATAAAGGAACACAATCTCATAAATAATATATTCTCAAATCAATGAAATAATTCAACAGCATATACATAAAAATCATCTCAACACGTACCATCGATCTATATGTAGATGAATCATCCAATGATTGATAACACATGAAAAGATTGCACACCTAGGCTTAGAGAGCATCAAAGAATCAAATAATCATAACATCATCACATGCAAAGTCCGCAACATCCATAAGTGGAAGTGAAAAATGACCAATTGCATTCACGATATTTAAAGAAAATCCACATAGATTCAAATGATCTTGTAATATGCTAAAAAAAAGTACTTGAATCTATTACACAAATTAAGGAAACGATTACGATTTACCTGAAATCCACATGAAGCAAAGAAGAAAATAATTTCAATCGCGTAACACAAATATGTATCAGGAAACGTCGACTAAAAACCGTATCTATATATTGCATTAAGTCGAGAATATGAAACAATACGATGCTTCTCTCGGGCTTGGGGGCTCTCTGCTTATCTTTGATTGTCTCACTGCGATCTAAGCAAGTTTGGTCCAGTTCTTAACCAATTCCTTGTCCACTAGCGGCCCGGCCTTGCTCACGCATTCTGAGGGAACTATGTCTCTATTAATTAGGAAATTCCCACTAATTGCTTACCTGATACATCGAAGGCATCACATTGACCTCATGCATGACCTATAAAATTTTGAGTATACAGGCGATAGTTTACTTCCTTTAACTCAATCTCAATTGGTTCTTCCTTATAAATGACACACAACAACTATTTATAGTGAATTATTAGTTATCTAATTGTGATTACTACATGTGAATTAAATCATATTTAATTCCGGGTACTCAGTAGCTCATCATCAATTAGAACTAGTCCCAGTGAGATTTTAACTCAAAGAATTAAGTTTAACGAATTACAACTCAAAATAAACTACAAGTTTGGACCCCCTAAAACTTAGAGTCAACTCTACATGCCTCCGATTTGACCCCCAACGAATTGATTAGACTAAGCCAAGTCTTCCCAACTCATTTAACTCTGTCTGATTGTCATGTGATGTGGAATTACAATTTCCTTCTAATTTATTTAAGGGAAAATTAAGTAAAGCCTCTTCTTTCCAATTTGCCCGATTTCAGCACACAAGGTTCAATAACTCTCCAAAACAATATATCTCAATCAATCCAAAACTAAAAGTCCTTTACATTGAGCCATGAGGATATATTTACATAAAATGGGGCGACCTTTCATATACCCCTATGACTATTGAGTTACCTCATGACCTTTCATATTCCCACATGACTCTCTACTCTACTCTCTATTCTACTAACGTACTACATGAAAGAAATGAAATAATCTCAATTTACTACTCTAGTAATAGAGAGGTATCGAACATCCAAATGTAATGCATGTACTAGATATGTACACAGAAAACTTGTATTCCTTTGCAATACCAATGATCTTAGTTGCGATTTCATCCCATGCTTGTAGAAGACATTCTAGGGAATACAAATAGAGGCTTGGACTTCATTTCCTTCACTTGATTCTATATGGTCATGAGCATTGTGTATATCATACGAGCCACCATATATTGGGAAATTACCTCCTTGGTAACTTGCAAGTCTTTTGTAGTAGTAGCTTGTTTTAAGGGGGCTAAGAAATGTTTGCATTTCCTTTATTTACCTCTTCTTATGTCCTTGTTTCACCCAAAAAAACCAATAGAAGGGACTTTATGTACCTAAATAAGAATCTTTATCCCACTAAGTAGATGCTTTTATGAGGCTATTACCTTGTCCAAATCTTTAGCTAACTTGTCATGTGAATGCACCTTGATGTAGACTTCAACTGTCATCATGTTGTTATCCAATTTTTCCTTGGAAGTGCTTAAGTTTTGCATCCAAATATTGATTGGTCCATTCATGTATGCTCTCGATAGTTATAGTGGCTAGTTAAGCATTTCTCACCTTTCCTTAGATTTTCTTGCATAGTTGGGAATAGTTATATAAAGCTGATGCAACTTCATCATCTCTTGGTAGACGGAAGTCACGTCATCTTCCAATATTGTTACTTCTCCTTTAATGGATGCTGCAACTCTTTTTCGTGTGAATGGGGAGATAAGTAATGCCTGGTTGTCATTATGCACTTATGCAACTCTTTTCTCATAGGTATCAAGAATAACTTTTAGATCGATAAGCTGTTTTATTCAATATATTTTTCATTCGGCTATGTGGTTGTACAAAAGTGGTTCCGATTGAGGAAATAATTTGAGTTCATGGTGGTATTTATGACAATTTCCTTCTCAGTGACATTTGGTATGGACTTAGGCGGGTTTTGCATAGTGATTTCACATTTCCTACATGATCTTATAATGAATTTTTATCTAAATTAAGCTTGGTAATATCGAACACTTCTTCTTCTTCTTGGTGGAATTGCCAAATTCTTGTAGTGGGAAATGTCGCGATGTGGTGGAATAGATGGTGGAATATCTGAGGCATATCTAATTGCATCCTTGATCCACATGTTTGTTGATCAATTTTTCTCTCTCTTTCTCTTTGAGAAGAGATTTCTTGATTTTTTTGGCTTGATCTTGCTTTTTTATTTTGGCTTCTTTTGCTACTTTTTGCCTCTTCTCTTCTTTAGTTATTTTCCTTTTTCTACCTCAATTTTTTTTTCTTCTTCTTTTCTTTTTCTTTTCATTTCTCATTTCTTTCAAGTTATTTACGCATTCCTTTTTTTCAAGGTCTTCTTCTTCCCTGTGTTCTTCTTCTTCTTGCTTTAGGGTTTCTTATTCTTTATCTCGTTCTTGCTAAGTTTCTACATGTTGATTAGTCATTTGCTTCTTTTGTTTTCCTTTCATGATTTCTTGCCCCTTCTTCCTTTTAAGAAAGGCCCTCCTATCTTCGAGATTCATGCTTTCCACGAATGCTCATTATACGATTTCTCTCCTTCTTCCTCTTCTTGATAATTGTCCCCTAATTCTATGGAAGCATTATACATTGATATTGTCCTCCTCATACCCTTCAAAATGTACATAATACCATCCAAATTGAATTGCCTTACAATGTGCGGATGCAACACCTTTCGAGATCATACTTTCGAACCCCAAATCAACAAAAAGGAAACCCTTCGATTCTTCGGATTCTGCTTCATATTTCTTAAATTTATCGAGGGAATATGCTCCATTTTCAAAGAGGGGAACATAGGCCATCACATTTTACCTTTAGCTAATGTCTTGCACAACATAGAGATTCGATTGGTAGAAAAATTCTTGCAAAATCACTCTGTCTGTCACATTGTAGGGTGAGAATGAGGACGTTTATAGGCCTTTGAAAACACTAATATATGTTTCTTCCTACAATTGGGAACTAGTATACAACCTCGATGAGAATGCCCAAGCTCTTTCCAACGTGCATGGTGGGTCTTCACCAAATATCTCCTAATACGAAGTAGAAATGAAGGACTACGAAATTGTCCCATACATGCATTTGTAGTTTTAGTGCAAATATTTTATAATGAATATGTACATTCTTTTGCACCTGCGGGGTCCATTTAAAATTACATTTCCTTAAAATCACGAGTTTCACAAACTACATCAAGGAGATAATGTCCCATATAAAACTCTAATAGTTGACCTCTCTACGGATTTTTGGTTGCTTGAAATTTTATCTTGTGTTCGGATACGAAGCATACTTGTAAATTAAATATTGTCCCTATAGTGTAAATAATTTGAATTATAGGAACCCATAATCCTTTAAATTTATCGATATATTCTCTCACCACAGCTTGTTCATCGTGGTTTTCATTAGGCGATACACCTTCGAGAGGACTTAAGTATGTCCTTGGTAGATTCATTGAAAGATGATAACGATTTTGTATTGAAAGCATCTTCTCACTCGGGTAGCTTGTAATAGGTTTTAATGTTAGCACTAGTGAACGATGCCACAATTTTATCGATATGCCTCACGATTGCCTAGCGATGTTCGTCTACATGTTGAAATATCAAATCTATTTTCTTGGCACATGGGGACAACGGAGGGTGTCTGATCACTTTGTGCATCAATACCTCTTTATTTTAACGTATACCTTGAAATTTTCTTGAGTCTACATGATGTATTTGTTTGAAAATTATAAGTAAAATCTCCCCACAGAAATTTTTTTCTTCTTATTGATATTTCAAGTGGTATCTCCATAAATGCGAGTTGGTGAATTGTCCACTACTCCTTGATACTTTTTTTCAACTCTCATGGATTTATTTCTAGAACCTTTACACGAACCCTTGACCACGGGTGGTGCAATATCTGCGGGAGAAAGATGATATGCTAATTAGTCAGTTGATGTCACACGACATTTCAATAATATGGTCCCAAGACAAAGGTGTTAGTAGGAATAATGACAAGCACTAGTAAAAAAAAGTGTCACGGTGGGGCCTCGAGATGCAAGAGTGAAGGGTTTTGTTGTGGTCACAATATAAACTTATGAGATCAGTCCATAATTTCCAAGAATAAGATAGGTCAACATGGTCACATTCTTGGGTAGGTCGCCCGCAAAGCATGCCTTTTGTATTTGTGATTCACGACTTAAGGTTTCAATAATAGTTGGGTCATTGGGAGAAGAAGGTCACAAGTCACAAAATGGGACAGGTCGCGAAAGTAGAGAGTTAAAAGATCATAAGAGGATAGGTCACTTTCCCAGTCACGATTGTGTAGTATGACATGAGGTTAAAGTAGGTCGCTAGTTTCAAAGTATCTAGATGTTATTCTGGGTGGTGCTGACCTCTGAGAAGTTGTGATCTATGAATATGGCTAGGTTGAAACCCTGTGGCGGTGGTCGAGGTTTGGAAGAAGGAAAGAGGTGGCTAGGTCATGGGCAATGACGACTTATGGCACATGATTCCAAGTGCCATCATGGCTCTCTATTAACATACGCATTCACACCAAACATGTCGACATAAGATAACCACAGCAATGGTGAATTTATTTGTTAGAAACCACCGAGAAAAGAACCTCGTGATGCTTTTATTGGTGTAATACTCGAGAAATTCAAATGGAAAGAACTAAGCATCAACACATTTGAAATGTGATATCACTAGACGAAAGAAATCAAGAAGGGTTCCGGTGTAGGACTTCAAGCCCGAGTTTTGGAAAGAGGCGAGGGACAAGTAATTGGAAGGAATCGAGAGGCCTAGGGAGGAATAGAGTCGTGGTATTAAGGAGATGGTTGTGTCAATCCTGAGAAATAATGATTAGGGAGGGTAGACGTTAATTGCTTGGAGAAATTCGTAGTCACCCATAGGTCATTTGGAGAGAGAGTTTGAATATAGGAGGGAGAGAATGATATGGTGGAGGAGATGATGGTATTTTATAACCCCCCCCCATGTGTGGGGAAGGGAAGTCGCGGGTAGAAATCGCGTAGAAGAAAATGGTTGCATGAAAATGAGCTTGAGAATAGAAGTTGTAAGGTAAATCACGCGGAGAAAGTGGGCGTGTGCGAATATCCCAAGGGAAGGTCACAATATCACATAGTAGCAATTGTTGCATAAAGGATGGGTGATGAAGATGTGATTTTGCGACCTTTCGGGGTTGCCGGTGTGCATTGTGTGATGCTTGGGTCACATGCCTTGACATGAATCGTCGCTAACATCATGATTTAAGTCAACGGTGGAATTCATGTTAAGGCCTAGAATGCGACCTAGAGACCTTTGTAATAGGGCTATGTGGAAGGTCCTAAGTCGCAATTTTGGAGGCTGGCCTAGATTTCCCTTTAATGCAACTAGTGGTGGGGAAAAGAACTTACGTTTATATTTTTGGGGTAAGATTTTCTAAGTTCCAAGGGAACCTAATGAAATGAGAGATAAAACCATGAATCTTGGGAGAAAAGGACGATATAAGGTTTAGTATAGAGGTCTCCAAAATTTTGAAAAGGGATAAATTTTTAGGGTTGTTGTACTAGCTACAACACCTTCTAAGGAAAATCTCATGAAAATATCTTGAAAATTAAGGGCCATTGTTCCCAGTGATTATAATCATTAGACCTAATACCATTTCAGCACCACCCATTTAGATTTTTAATCATGGGATTATCAATAGATACTCCCCCATATTCATCTTGATACTATGGAACTTCCTTAAACAATTTAGTGTACCTCATTCATGACCATTACTTGAAATAATCTAGTATTGGATATACAAAACAATTAAAGTTCTACCAATTTGTAATTGATGAAGTTATGAGTGCTAAGATCAATCAACATTGTTACCCTTTTTTTGTTATATCCTTCTATCATGAGGCTTTTTGGAGTACGTATTGACACATGACAAGATATTGTTGGGTAATTCTTCTAGCTTTAGATATTGTGATTGGTCAATTCTTAATCTTCTTCATCTTCACAATATATGTAGAATAATTTCTTCTTGTTGCATTATGCCCCTTGTTATTACTTACTATCAAAATTTGAAACATGGTCCAATTAGCGTCCTTGTTGGTTTAGAAGAGGAGCTTGATATTCTGCAATACTGTTTTGTGGCCAATTTTATAATAATAATACTTAATTTAAACTTTCTTTTCTAGACTAAAATCATGTTTGTGTTGGTTACATTGAAATAGACACACCTCATGTTGGATGTTTTCCTTTAAATTTCCCATTGAGAGGTCTAAAAAATTATTCTTTGAAACGTTTACTGAGACTAAACTTTTAAAATCATTGAATGTGTTCTATTATTGGACCTTTTTCTCCAAATGTTTTCCAAATTACTAAAGAATGTATTTCTCTTAATATACCCATAATGTGTTATTGATTCCTCTATGTAAAAAAATAAAGATACAATAGAATCCTTTTTCATTTCCATGAAATCCATTGATACAAATAAATTGATATTTTCTAAATACATGGATGTCATATTTACCTTTTCTGGGTGTCATTTTGGTGTAGATCAAATTATTGTTCCATCTAGAAGATTCATGTTATAGGATCTTTATCATCGAACTTCCTCATATCCATATTTGGAATGACGTAGTTTCTTAGTGATGACTTGAAGCCTTGATGATGTTGATCTTTTGAACTATAAAGTCATGATTATGGTTTTATTGTGCTCTTCTAGTGTGATAAAATACTCCCCATATGTTATTGAGTCTCAACACCTTTCTTCTCCTTATGTTCATGGTTATTTTATATCTCCATATCCCTTTTAGTGAGATTAGTTAAGAGAATGGTTCTCATTTTTATTTCTTCCTTGCTAAATTCAAGGATCTTTCTATTTCTTCATTTCTCTGATTCTCATTTCTCCTTATTTTCCTTCATCCCTTTTTCCATATGTGAAAATTCGCCTTCCAATTTGGAAACACGATGCTAGACAAATTCCATCTCTTCATGAGCCATGTTTGAGATTTATATAGGCTTAAGTGATGAAATGCTTTTGAAGAACCACTAAGGAGCCATTTGATTAAATAATAATGCTCCTCTTTTTTATCTTTTATCACAAATTTTGAATGGCAAAATAGATCCGCTTAATCAAATTAATTCCGAATTTGTGTCTTACACATGTTTAAAAATATAATTTCTCTATTATCTAGATGGCTTAACTTTGTCATAATATATCTCTAAAATGCGAGTACTTTTGAATTTGAAAATTTTTCTTGTAGTACTTTGTTTCCTCTTCTCTGCAATTTCATGGGAATGACCAACATTTGATGTGCCAATTAAAAGTTATGTCAACTCTCCCAAAAATTGGAAAAAAAAAATGTGATGACTTGTTTGGAAAAATAAAAACCCTATGTTTGTATCATGTGATACCAAATATTATGAACCATGCACGTAAAAAGTGATAGAAGCCATTAGTTACGATCCACTTCACGCGAAAACGTCCTTTTCAATGGATACGATGTATGAGACAAGATATGATTTTCCTAAGACTAGGTCTCCTTGGTATGTGTATGTGCGTGTGTGTGTATAACAAAGGTACAATTATAATAATAGGGTAAAATTAAATTTTATACCCAACATAACAATATAACAATAGAAATGTAATAACTTAGATTTTAGGGTTTAATAAGGAGTTTAAAATTAACAGGGATTTCTGGAGGTTAACACTACTCTACCACTTCCAAAATCGGAGTGGCATTCGCTCTCTAACCTTAACACTTCCTCAACCTCCACTGAATTCCTAATGAACTATGAAGGAGTTTGGTTGTGGAATAAATGTGTCGAGACTTTGCTCTAAACCAAGCACAGCGATCACGATAGAACTACAAGCACCCTCTACAAAGTATCATGCACTATCTAGTCATTATTGAGGTTGGTAACATTAGATGGAACAATGAAGGTAGGGAGTAGGGGAGCGAGGTAGAAACTAAGGGAGAGTTTCAAATCCTTGATACGAGAAAGGTACCCACACTGTAGAAATGAAATTGAACACAAATGCCATCATGTGATGAATAGAAGGAAGGAAAAAGTAGAGGTTGACAACACAGAAAATCCTCGAGAAGAAAGCTGTGCGAAGATAATCTAGAGATGAGGATGGAAAATAACATAGGAAAGAAAGCACCATCATGAAACAAATAAATTTAAGATCGAGAACTAACTAAGAGTAAATTGTCATTGAGGAAGAAAAGAGTCTCCCTACACAAAAAAGAAGCCAATAGTTTATCATTAAAACACCTCGCGCCATCTCGTCACACCTTGTAATACTCTCTACATGATGTGTGGCTTAGCCACATCTCCTAATAATTACATCTAGTGATGGAGACCTTACCCATCGAACATCCCTTAACACTCCATTTGGGATTACGAGAAACTAACAGACAATTTTCAAATAGGTTATACTTTCTTCTTCTCTTCAAGTTATAACATAGCATCTTTTCCATTTGTCTTTGTGTGCCTTTATTTATTGAAGATAATTATTATTCTTAAGAATACTTACTCTATTCTATATTAATAATTTTACAACATCAATACTTAAGAGTTTTAAAAGATCACTATGTTAATTTGTTGAGTTTAATTTAAGAGCATCCATTCTTGGAATTAAAGAGTTTTGATGATAGCTCATCCTTATGTTACACAAAGTTTACGAGAGACATACATAATAAAAATTAAGAACATTATGATTTCTATAAAGGTTGATCATTTCTATGACGAATTAGTCAAGTTGTGTTTTAAAGCATGAATTATCCATGATTTTAACTCCACATAGTGGGATTGTGTTTTGACCTAATCTTTCTAAATCATCAATTATATAAAGACCTTTGTTTTAAGAACGTTGATACGTTTATTATAGAGTTAAAATCATTGCCTTCTGAAATTAAAAGTTTGCGATGATAGCTCATCCCTATTTTCACGAAGTGGTTAAGAGACATAAATAAATGAAAAAGAACTACACGATGATCAAATGATCAAATAATTCTCAAGTGAGAACAGGGTAAAATCTTTATTAAAGGTTCGTGAGGGTTTAATAAATCCCTATTGAAAGCTTTTGAATTTTATTTAAAAAATGTGAGAAACTTTAAAAAAAAAAGAGGTTAACGAGGGTTTATGAATTTTTAGTTGAGTCTTGAAATAAATCAAGAGATTAAAAATCATTGATCGAACCTTTAAAATCTTTAATAAGGGTTCAAGCTTGATAAAAAAATCACTTGCAATTTTTTTCTATAATTTCATGGTTTTTCTCCATGGTCGCTCCCTTTTTGAGTCTCTTATGGATGTAACTTTTATTTATCATTTAGTATATGTTTTCTCTTTCCCTTTTTGTTTAGTCTTTCTCTACTTAGCCCCTTCAAGTATTATTGAAAGAAATAGCAATCAAAGTTTTGATCCTCGATCTAAATCTATATTGTATTATGTAAGAAAATTAACATTTAAATTTTGATCCTCAATCCAATTTATGTTATGTTATTAATGAAAGAAATAGCAATTGATTTTGATCCTTGATCTAAATCTATGTTTATTCAATCTAATGAACAAATAAGTATTTGAGATGGAATTGCTGAAAGAAATGAAACAAGAAATTGCAAAAAAATTAATTGTTTTTTTCTTGAAAAACTACAACTTTAAATTAAAACGCTATAAATTTTGTATATTAAGTGTAGGACTTATGGTATTGAATTTAATTTAGAATCTATTTAAATGATTTTTTTTTCATTTAATATTATTATCATGTTATTTTGTCTAGTCATAACATTTAAGTGATTTATGTTAAAGACATTATAAATTAATATTAGTTATCATGTATAATTAAGAATCATGGAGGTATACTAATTAATTACATAAATCATGATTCTGACTCTTACTTTGACTAAAATAGATGGTTCCCCATAGTTCATGTAACATGTGGCTATGTAGTGAATCTTTTAATACTAACACAATTCTTGTTAACGAGAACACATTAGAATTTGACATACAATTTAATTCCATAGTCATTCCAGGACTTGGTTTCGTTAGCTCATACTCATTGGATCAATTCACTCATTAAGAGCAAGTACCATAGCTAAATGATATATCTGAAAACCAACCAAGATTTGGAAATAATTTCCATTTCACTCTTTTCTTCCTCTAACCATGTCAACAAGTTGATTGATGTAAAACTATGTATAATATCTTTCCAAGGGTTGTCGAGGCTACATAGGTTTTAATCTTTCTATTAGATTAATGAGTGGTTTTGTGCCAAAATATCCCTACGATTAATCATTTCATAAAATGAATTCCTGCCCAATTCACTCTAAGAATACAAAAGTGTTATTGTAAAGAAAATAATTATCCCTCTTTATCCCCCCAACCACTACAAAAATAAAAATGAGATAGATTGGAGGCCATTTCTATCACGAGAATGGTGAAATATTCCATTATGCATTTTGTGCTTTTTAGTTATGTAGACACAAATCCTTGAATCTCTTTTCCTTTGATGTTTAAATGTTAAGTATTGCTCATATCATATTTTTTGTATATTCATTATTTATATTAATCTTGTTTCATCATCATAATATTAATTTATTTTCGTAATTGTGTGTTGGTTCTTTGTGAGTCTAATTATCTACTTGAAATACTCTACTCTTGCTTGGAAACAAAAGTAAATTCATTAAAAGCTTCCCAAGATATTCTTATTCCTTCTCCGGTAGTTTTCCATTAAAAATAATGCTCAAGAAAAATATTATATTATATTTCCCTCTCAAAGTCTTTTATTTTAGTCTGCATAACTAGTTCCAACTTATTTTTAAGTGCATATTCTCACTTCACATGCACTAAATCACATTAAAAAGAATGGTGACTATATTGGGGATTGGAGATTGAATCTCCTTTTTGGTTAGGACAATTCTTTTACCATTTAATACTTTCTAAAATCACCATCATAGTGTTTGGCGGAGTTTTATAATTACAAATAAGAATGTTTCCCTTTTGTTGCTACTGCTTTAATCATTAATGTGGGGTTCGTACCTGCCCATACATACAGCCACAATATATTTTCCTTGTGCGACTACTTATGCTAATGATACTAGCTAATGAAAATACCATACTAGATATTACTATAATGATTCGAGTGAAGGTAGTTCATGGCTATTATTAGAAATTTATTAATTGCAAGGGTAACAGTCCATCAAAACTACTTTATCAATAATAGCTACTTCAACTTGCAATTTTTTTTGTTGGAAACAATGTTTAATGCGAGGGAAATTGAATAAGTATTAAGGATAATTTTTACTTTTATGCCCAATTTATATTTTCCATTCAAGCTTGGAAAACATTCATATGAGTCATATATAGCATATCACATGGAAGAAATATGAATAAACACACACACACACACACACACACATCATGAGCGACAACACATATGACATGAACTCACTTAGCATTACCGACCCAAAGGGAAAAACCACCGAAATGTGCATGATGTAAATGAAGCCCATAACTGTTACATCCCAATTTTTATGTAATCCACCACCACGAGCTTTCGCTCCTTCTTGAGACACACAAGTCGACTTACCATGAAGTACCAAATTCATGGATTTATCAAAACACCAACTTACGGGAGGCAACGACCTCAAAAGCTCTCCTCATATACCCACTATATGAAGCACCAGCTCCCTAATTTACGAGATCATCCACCTCAATAAAGAACTTAATTCTCATAGTTATGGCACACACAGCTAATTTCAGCTCTTTGTTCATTAACTTTACCCACGATCTTAGCGATATACACTCGACTATTTTCATTCTCGATCAGCTGTACAACAACTAATTGTTCTCCTACTTTGTTCATAGCACATACAACTCCTCACCATTCTTGGCCTCATACATTCAACATCTTAGCACTCAACCTTTCTCTTCTACACCAGGCACTCTCGGCCTCTTTAGCAAAAAAACCCACTCAACTCTTCACCTCTCTCAACATTCACATCCCCGTTACACAATTGTAATCATGGTTTTTCCTGCTTCACGGGAACGATGTTGAAGCTGCAATTTTCATTCACACTCTATCCAGGATTGTACTTCTACATGTTTACCCATTCTACTCTTGCATCTAATTACTTGGCCACTTTGCAACAAAATTAAATCCATCTGTGTATGGGCATCGATACCATTATGAATAATATTTTTTCTTGACCATTTTAGTTATTGTATTAATTCAAGGAATGGGCATACGATGTTTCATGATGATTAATCAATTTTCCATGTTGATTCATCAATTCCCATTTTCCATACGTACCTCCTCCATTAAATTTTATTCTAACATGCAAATTTCTCTTTAATGCATGAGATGTACTTTCACATGGCACTCTGAGCTATGGTCAAATCTGCATTTGTTCCACGAGGATAGTTTTCTCATTTAATTCTTCACGGCATGCGAGGAACTTACGTATGGAAAATTATGCTTGAACTAGGTCCATTCAAATACTTTTGCGCATCATGGTCCTTGTTTCCTTGAACGATACTTCTCGACAATCGCCTTTTACTTCAATTCTCAGATTCAATTGGTCAACCCTTTCAAGCCTTAAAATCTATACTCACAATTCTTTGATCAGTAGTGAACCCAAAAATATGGCATAAATTTCACGCTTAGCCCATAATTCCAAAGAGTTCAGAGCTCATTCAATGTTTATAACCAGCGGGAATAAACAATGCGGCATAACTTCTAAATATGGAAGGATATCATGACAACTACGAGACCATTAAATTCCTTAAAGATGCAACGATGGGTGCTTTAATAGTTGCTTTTGCATACAACCCAAAGCCGCGACATTTTTTCATTGAAAATAGCCCATCGACCCATGGTCGCTTAACACATGAAACTATCCTAAAATCGTCTCTTTAGGACCCTTTAAGTTGTATACCCATGGGCTTAAACAATATACATTAAACCTCACACACCCATGGTCATAAAACACACATATAATGCCACGTCTTGGGCTTTACCTTATCCCTTGGCCTTGTTCCTCCAACGCGCCTTTGAAAACCTTTGAGATTACGTGTTGTTCGGTGGGTCCTACACTTCCACTATTGAGTTTCTCAGCAGTCTGCCTCCAACCATCTCATATGCCTATGTTTCTAGGTTCTCTATCATCATGAAGATCCTTCTTATAAGAAAAATTAATAGCCTACGGGATGAGCCTTTTGGGCTTATGTGTAATGTAGTTCTACCACATACCTTTCCCATTGGTCATGTGCTCTATTGTAACCTCCTTTGCATCCTGGATCTTTTCATCCCAAATCATTCTCCCTCGCACCTTTCATTTCCTTTTGAGGCAACACCTCACAGGATGGCATGTATCGGCGGGAACCACCACTTGCACTCATGAACCAATAAATTAATAGTTGGGTCGATCTATCTTTGAA
This sequence comes from Pinus albicaulis, assembly GCA_034641835.2. Lineage (NCBI taxonomy): Eukaryota > Viridiplantae > Streptophyta > Pinopsida > Pinales > Pinaceae > Pinus > Pinus albicaulis. Next base: position 74,466 of record JAXQQM020081188.1, on the reverse strand, counting down.
AACTCTCACCTCTACACAGAGCCTGCTACGACCCCGGACTCTTATCTTGTGCACCTTTCTAAACCATCCACGATATCCCTTTCGGGATGACATCATGCTTACATCATCAACCCCACATACAGCACTTCTTGAGTGGTGACACATGTCCTGGTTTGGCCTCTTTGACCACTGAAAACACAAAATTTTCCTCCCATGTGTTCTCTATTAAAGGTACTTCCACATCATGCGACATCATCACGGAACTCCTCTTATGTGTGCCTTTGAATCCTTTTAAGGGTACTCCCCCCCTTTGGGATGAGATGTCATGGTGGGACCTCTATTGACCAATTAAAATGCTCTATGTCTACTTGATTATTTATTTAGTGGCTCCACTAACTACTCCCTCGTTTTTAAAACATGCCAAACTTGGTCACCATTTTGACCCTATGCCACATTTAGCTCAACTTTCAGATTTTGGCTTTGAATTTTCACGACAATAACTTATGATCAAGAGATCATTTGCGTACTTCATCATATTTTTGGAAATCTCTTTCTTAGCATTATCCAATTGCAACACCTCCAAGGAGAATTTGAGCTAATGCTAAGGAAAAAATTCACTCGAGTCTTGGAGGACTCCCATGAGCTCATCATATCATGCACATCGATGATAGCTCGGTTCCATCCGCTAGTTGGTTGACTTGCTCCAGTACTAACCTGGTTGACATTAATTCAACCTGATGGATGCCACAACCATCCAAATAATTCCAACTTTGTAACAAATTTGAAATTAATAATATCAATTTAAATAATATAAAGTAGAATTCAAAATGATAGGAAAGCATAAACACTCACGAAGGCAAAATTCAAAAAATAACTAATTATTAATTTCCTTTAGATTTGAATCTCTCATTTCCTAGTTACATTTTATAGTTTTGGATACAAAATGTACATTATTGTGGAAAAATAAGCTAAAATTAATGTTTTTTATTTTTATATGGACAATAATAGAGCTACGAAACTCTATGCTACTACAAATTATCAACCATTATAGGATTTACGCAAGTTAAGATACAACATATTAGAGATTACAAGTGGATGGGTTTTATATAATATTTTCATTTAGTGATCAAGTATAATAAAGAGCACAAACAAATTAGTTGACATGCTTTCACTACCACCCAAATAAAATATCAAAATTTTTTGGAACTACGATGCACATGGAGATGATTCACCCATGATGCATACCAAGAGGCATATTTCTAGGATGAGGACTTCAAGAAGGTGTTTCAACGATTTGAAAATTTGGATATGGTGACATCACAATTGAAATCCATCTCCATGATGGGTTACTATATATTGGTTGGATAAGTTATAATTTCCTAAAGGTGAGTGGCTATAGTATATTAAGAGGCTCCCACCTCGAGTTTGTAGGGAAATTTGGCCCCGATGACGACTTGAAAAGGTATGTGTAGTGGCCCAAGATGAAATAATGGGTAGTTAGGTTCATAAGAGGATGCATTCTTTGTTGTAACAAAAACTTTAGTAATAAGAAATGGGAGTCTATATCATCCCTTGCTTGTACTCACTCGTCCTTGGGAAATAATTTCCATGGATTTTGCTGGAGTGGTTTTCCAACAACTAACGAGGACGTGACTACGGTTCCATGGCAATTAACAAGTTCAACATGATGTGTGTTTTATTTTGTTATGCAAAGACCACTGATATCCCAAAGTGCACCTACACTTGTCAAAAAGAAAAAATTAGAGAGCAACATTTTTTTTCTTTTGACGGAGTCTAGGTGCACTTTGGATATAAACATTGTTTTAAACGGGGACACAAAGTTTATCAATGCATTTTCGACTACATTGTGGGATAACATGGACATGAATTTAAAGAGCTCTGACATTCCATCAAGAAAAAAATTGAAGTCGACATAAATTTGGTATAGCTTTGTAGAAGTTTACAACTTGAAATACATCCAAATGCTAATTGGGATGGAAATATAATATATATATATGCATCACTTTTAAAATAGAGTAGTCCACACTTCAAGTGGTATGTCCCCATTGAAACTTATTTTGGATATTTTCACCTTCCACATTTAGACATTGTGTGTGAACAATAAGGAGGACAAGGAGGATCTTACCGAGGATACCTTAAGGGCGGAAAAAATTGTTGAGAATGGGAAAATATATATACGGGTACAACGGACACTACAAAAATCACGAGAAAAATATAAGGCTAGGCATGATTACCATATAACAGAGATAATTCCTTCAAGCTAGGAGATAGGGTATGGTTATATATTTGAACAAGGAGAGGATATGAGCATTGGAAATAAAATAAAGGCTACATGATATGGTCCCTTTGAGATATTATAAAATATGGGAGATAATCCTATAGACTCAATATACCTTCATACATGTGCATTTACATAGTGGTGAATGTATATAATCTAAAACTCTATGAACCTTCCATGCTATATCGGGAAGAGTAACAAGTCTATCTTATGTAAAGGATTTGGGACCAAATGCCTAGGTAGATTTAATGAAAGGATATGATTTTTTTTTTTAAGGAGTCCGAACTACAGACATGAGAAACATAACCTTTGGAAAATTATTTTGAGATAGATTAGGGAAAAGTTAGAATGGTACATTTGAGAGAAAGTGGAGGAAAATTTTCCTCACCTCATTTAGTAGAAGATTTTGGGGAACAAAACCCTCCCAAAATGGGGAGGTGTGATATAGTTTGATCATTATATTATCACATACATCCATATTGATGTTTCAAAGTTGAAAAAAGTGGAGGAATCAACTCACATAACCATTTTTATTGAGGGGTTCAAGTTTGACGAATTGGGGTTTGAAACCTTAAAACAATTTGAGGAATTAAATGATGCTTTATAAGGGAATTTCTCCTTTTCTTAGGTGTGCCCCATTTTAGCACTATTCTACACACATATACCTTTCTAATAGCACCATAACCACCTCAAATAGAGTTTATATGAAAATTTTATGCCACTCATAAGTTTATCTTCCTATTTTGACCACCATAATTTGAGAGGACGACATGTGAGCCCACATTACTCATGGAAAATGCACTAGAAACATGCTCATGATGAAGAAGACTGCGAAAATTCCATACTTTCACTCTAATTTAGATTTTGAGTCAAAATTAACTAGTAGGCTATCGGTTTGTGTTATAACCATGTCACTAGAAAGGAAAAGGGGTTCCATTCTATTCAATGCATTTTTGTTCTGAGATGGCTTGGTGGAAAAAATGGACAAGGAGAGAGAAAATGAAGAGGAATTTTATATTATAGTATATAATTAAGCGGTACTCACATACAAAATGCATAGGTTGGTCAACGAAAATGTCTAAGGGACTAGGTTGTTGATGTAAGATGAAGAATTGATGAAGTGGATCATCCCTAAGTGATACGAAGTGATATGGAGCTCTAGAGGTTCTTCTAAATAGGGAAGAACAATGGTACTAGAGTTGGCACTACTAGATGCAATAGGAGGGTTGTGGAGAATTGCTTCTCCACAGACTCTCAAATATGGGTGTTTGCCAAACATTAGGTGTCGATATATTGGCCACAAGGTGTATGTGGTTCAAATGCATGGGTTGATATGAGGTAGGGATGGAGTAAATTCAAGGGTGGTTATTGCTTCCATAATGTCGTCATCGCAATAGAATATGGGGCGACTAGTGGGAAGAAAAGACCACGTGGTGTGTGAAAGCTTTACGACTCATCATCATGAGAGAAGAGGTTAACATGTGCATCGTCATGGGGCGACAAAATAACAAGTAGATGAAGGATCCACCAATGTTGAGCTGGGGTGATCAACGAAGGGAGGTCGGGCAAAACGAAGGGGAAGCCCCGAACGGGTCTTCCACCATGGATCTCATAGATGATGATAGGCGAGAGGATAGTGGTTGAAGACTCGCGTCATCTCAACATCGAGAGGGGGAATGTCAGTAGGGTGGATGTGTCCTCTGGTTCTATCGAAGCAAAACTCGCAAGTAAGGGAGAGGTGGACTCATTGCACTTGGCCTCGAATTGGCGAACCACTTCAAAGAGGAGCAACATTCTTTGAGGCGGGGACGAAGGTGAGTATAGTGGCCATGGAAATCACACAAAGCACAAGGATTATTTGTGCACAAATTCTTGAGTTTTAGGGCTAAATCGGGTAGATTAACATGGACCTCAGGGATATCGGACTTAGGAAATGCTTCGTTGACCATGGGCTTGAGATGAGGCAATTCAAGACAATTATGGGTGGCATGACCAAAAAAAATCACAGCAAATGAAGGTGTACACTTTGGAGGGCGAGAGGAGCGAGGGGTTGTTTGGGCGTGTGTCCTTAGGTGCATTTCGGGATTTTACCCCCTAACCCAAGGCTTTCGCAATAGGAGTAGGTTCTGTTGGGGGGTGGCTAGGGCACGAAGCAAAGGGAGGGGTCATGACGCGGACCGGGGTCGGAGTAGTGTAAGTTTTGGGCTCAACGGAGTGGGGTATTGGGCGGGGGTTCGATGCCGGGCGGATCCCCGAGGTCATGTTAGGAAGAGACAAGGTAATAGTAACAGTGCGAAAATGCTCTAGGAGGGGGGAGAAAGAAATGGTATGCGGCGGAGGAGGCAATGGCCGGGCGGGACAGCTCCAAGATGGTTAAGGCCGGGGGGCTGATCGGGGGATAGATAGGATCATGGACACCGACTACGGATGAGGGGCCTTGAGGAGGAGGTCCGAAGACTAAGTCGAATAACTAGGAGTAGGTTGCGGAGGGTGGCATTGCGGCCTAGTCGAGCCGGACCATTTGAGGTCATGAGACGATTTCATGATGCAAAAATTTGATGAGCTAGGGTCAACGATAAGGCGGGAGACTAGGGAATGAACCAAGCAAAGAGAAATATTTATAGACTCCGGAGTGAGACAACGATCGGAGGTTCATTATTTTTATTGACGCAAAGAGATAATGGACTTTAAGAGGTACGGGACTTCGGTTCCTAATATGTCAAGCTGATCGATGGTGACGATCTTTGCGTTATAAGGAAAGCATCTTATAGTGAGCGCAGATGGGACAACGGACATCGCATAAGTGTAGCTACGACCCAATAGGAATTTTTTTATTCTAAGGGGGCATCAATGACTTCAACGTCAGCACGAACGGTCTTCCTGCAGAGTAATAGGACGATTGTGGAACATGCTAAGGGGATGGGAAGAGTGTCCATCTCACGCATGCGGACGTGGTGGAAGGGGCTAACTCGGAGGATTCAAGATGCTTCCCAAACGAATTGGACATCACACGGTGGATTCTCGCTCGTCGATGATACAACGCGAGAGACGTTGGCATTCGGCGGATCTTGACGGGGATTTGGAAGGCAACGAATGCGGGGAAGGGGGATGTTCGGACTTTTAAATATTGAAAACAATAAAACAATCATCTAGATAAAAACAATTCCCATAGTAGTTATTAGAGCTTTCATTGTGAAGGGCACGAATTTGGAGGAATCCCGGCGTTGACATGCGACGGTATTGCGCCAAAATCATCTACTATACTATAGGAGTGAAACTTTTCAGGAAAGAAGCGTTTCGGCGTAATGGTCCCTTAGGGATCTTGGTATGGACCTCTGCGTTGGGGTGCCGGATCGGTGAAGGACCATTTGTTGTCGAAGCTACATTGGGACTTGAAGACGGGGGCTCGATGGCATACATGGTGGGGGGGGGGCTTGTCTTATGGGGGCCCGAGTGCGAAGGTTGAGGTCAATGGTATTGGGTTGTTCGGAAGTTCATCATGAGGATCTCATAATAAGAAGTGGGATGGAGGAGATTTAGTGGCTGCGACTTTCAAGGGTTGGGTAGCCACATATCATCCTTGTTGGGGGGAAAGGATTTGTCAGCACGATCGATTTGGATGGGGAAGCATTGGGAGGAAGTAGAAGGGAGGCTGCTAGCACATCCTCGGGATGATGCTTGAGCTTCCCACATACGACGCATACGAAGGTAAAAGATGACAATCATGGGTATAGTGACCCACGAACCGCAACGGAAACCAGGCTTATTCGTGTGAATAGGCCGAGTCCTTCTTAGGTTGAAGTGCCTGTTGTGGGTTGCGGTGTTAGATGAATTCCCGCAGGATTCTTTCTTGAATGCACAAAGACGATTGGTTTTTATTTCCTTTCCTCTTATTTTAGAATTAGAACGATCAGTGCCTTATTTTGTACATACACTTCCCCCTTGGGGGGAGGTGGTTGTTGTTGTGGAGTTTGAGAAGGCGAAGAGAGAATTTGAATAATGAGGTTGGGCAACATTGGGGTAAAAACGGATTGGGCAAAAGGAGGCATGTCGTATCCAGATACATGCGGATAGAGGAGGGAAAAGTGTTGGGAGGGAGGCTGGCCCCTCGGCGGGGAAACCATAACCCATGGGAGGATTAGTGTACGGATGTGAAGTGGATCCAGTAATCTTTTGTCGGTGGCATGGGATGCCCGGTGTGTTGGCACCACGGTTCTGGGAGATCGGGAAAAGATGGTATAAGCATGGCAGTTGTGCATAGATCGGGTCATATTTCAACGATACGGAGGGCGGCTTCACGATCAAGGGAAGTGAGATGTGACATATTTTCCAATCTGGAAAAAGGGATATGAGAAACCGAGTCCATGTAGACATGGTATTCGAAATCATGGGCTCGAAATAGGCTCTTTCCTTCGAGCCATTCTTGAATATGGTCGGATAGGCGGGTATCGAAAGTTTGACGGAAAGAGGTCAAGAGTTCGGTGCGATTTCATAGCGAAGGGGAAATTTGGAAGTAAGATAGAAAAGCCTTGGCAAGCGTTGCAAAATTAGTATGAGAGGAGGATGCATGTTCGACATACCACTTGGAAGCTTCCCCGGTAAGCGTACGTTGGAATAACCAAAGACGGACGAGTCATCAATGATGGAGTTAGACAAACACCACATGTGGAAAGAATGAACATGGTTGGTAGGATCCTCTCCGGCTTGTTACTTCAAACTTGGGGATGTCTAAAGGAAGCTTGGTTGGCATAACGAAGCCAACCAAGATCATGGTGTATGGGGTCGTTAATCAAGTAGCTAAAATCGGGATGGATTGAGCTGCCATATAAGGAGCGCGAGTACTTTGACCGAATAGTTCTGTTGCGGCACCATAGTAGAATTTCCGGCATTAGAGTCGAGGCTGCCACCAACATTAGGTCATGAACTAGACATGATGAAGGTGAAGGTGGAGAAGAGTCGGGGATAAACTAGAGAACCCCGATGAACGAGAATCGAGTTAAAATGGGGACTTGGAGTGTAGGAAAAACACGAACCCTACACGGTGGGGTATGTCTTCCTAATGGAAAATGAGGATGAAGGCCTTGGAGTCTTCGAGTTAATGCCTTGCGGGTGCGATGATGGCAAAGAGACACGGGAACACGATAAGGAAGAGGTAAACAAGAGGCAGTGCGGGATCAAGCGGTTACAATGTTTAAGTCTTGGCACGGCGGTGTAAACCGGGCACTTTTCTCTTAGGGTATGTGTGTATGTGATAAGTGTATTAATTTTAAATTAAGCCTAGACATGTGTAGATAAAAAGAAAAAAAAATATGTTGTATAGCGTAAATAAAACTAAAAATTATAGTAAAGGGAAAGCTGAATGCGATAGTAAAATAAGCAATGAAATATGCATCAGAATTTAAACTGAAGCCGAGGATTCCCAACAACTAATTACATGGGTGGGCGAAATCTATTCAAAACACACAAAATGACGATGGATCTAAGCTCAAAGGGGACGGGGATCTAAGGTCATATCGCACTGAAAAGAGATACGAGAAAGCAACAAAAAACCCCGAGACAAAATGTTGCAAAATATGTGGCGAAAGGCTAGCCTAAAGGGAAATGGAGGGGACCTAAAGGAGGACCAAAAAACTAAAAATAGGTGTTTTGAATGGATAAATAACCAATCTAAATGGATGCGAAAGTGCGAGGTTCAAGCCCGAAAAATGGATGAAAACACTAAAATCTCCAAAGGTACCTTGTTAAAATCCTCTAGAAAATTGGAAGTGTCTTGGAAATACTAAGGAGCTTGGTTCCTACTTCGATGAGTAAAAATAGGCAAGTACGGGTCAAGGGCTTGGGTGGAGACGGAGGTCCGTAACCTAAACGGTGGCTGAGACAAACCCCGGAAAAATCATAGAAAAAATTCCCGCAAAAATTATAGGTCGCGATTCGACACGTTTTCCACTTCGAAATTCGCCGGTTTTAGGTACATTTTCCACTACCTAAGAGTTGAGGTAGTATTTTTTGACGAAATTGTGACCTACACTTTCGATTTGTTCGGGAGCATATTTCAAAAAAAAAGTGCCATCTTTAACGCCATTGATATCTGTTACTGCGCAAAGTGCCCGGAAACACATAGAATTTAAATTTTCTTGTTTTTAGGGTTTTAAGGTTAAAAAAAACATCGAAAATGCAAAATAAGAAGGTGAAGAAAAACCCTAGGGGTTTAGGCATTTTGGTCATGCGAGGATACGAAAAATGATAGTGGTCATAATTATAAACCCTTGTGGAGTCGCCGATTGTTAGTGTGAATTCTAATCGCAAGCTACAAAAAAACTCACTTTAATTTGTGCATAACAAAAAGCCCTAACATCGAAAGATGTCTATACGATTTCATGAATCTGCAGTTAGTGATCAAAATAAATGCTACGCCAATCTGAGATCTATGTAGTTAAAGACATTAAATAGTAAATAATAAGCAAGAGTTTCTCCATGCATCCAATGAACAAGACGAAAATTTTTTAAAAGAATTTTTTATATTGTGACACACAGGAAGAAACATAGAAAGATGTTACCGGTCGCCCTCGGTGGCAGCGGGTTCCAACTATGTCCTCGGTGCTTCGGATCCGAAGATCTCTCTCTCTTGATGGTGCAAAAACCCGGACAAAAATGGAACTCAAATGGAGCTCATAAGAAAAAAGTAGAAAAATATGAAAATGATGGGAGCATCGAAGTCGAGCAAGGTATAGATGCGAGAGATCTCTAGGAAACGAAAAGGTAGTGAATGAATGGAAAAACCCTTCTATTTATAACAAAATATTGATTTAGTCTAGATATTGGTGCATAATTAAAATATTATTAGCAAATCTAGATCAAACTTTATGGAATATTTTATTATTTTTGTTGGAGGGAAAAATTTGAATTTGAGTAGAATCCCTTTATTTAGAAATAATAAATAAATAAATGTTTTATTTATTATTTTAAGAATGTGGTTAAGTAATAATTAAATAAATAATAATTTATTCAATTATTTATAAATGATTTAGTCAAATTTAACGGGAATATTATTTAAAGAATGTTTTAAATAATTATTCCTAGAAAATAATAAGATAAATAATGATTATCTAATTAATTTTCCTATTTTTGGTTAAATATGACAAAGAATATTAATTAAATAGTGGTTTAATTAATAATTATCCCTTGAGGAAAATAAAACAAATATGGATTTATTCAATTATTCCTCATGGGGTTTCACAGTTTTAGACCATAAACAGCAATAAATTATGGATTATTAAGTTATTTTTCATAGTGAAAATGATTTTGCAATGGTAAAATTGGTCTTACATGGTGTACTTTATTCCATCTAATAGTAACGAGGTTAGATGACCAAAAATTGGTGCCAACACCCACGGACCATAGATCCTCACTTCTTTATACTTAAATACATTTTCCATTGAGGAGATATAGAGTAGATAAACCTCACCTTCCAATTGATTTTTCTCCCAAAAGGGTTTCTGATTATCTCTTATGTTAATTATTGTTTGAGAGTTTTGTTTTCTTTCTTATATTTTTTTCATATTTTATCTATTTTATGCATAACCATAACACAATAATTAAAAAATACATAAAGTTTAAGGAGAAATTAACCCTCATAATGTATATTTTGGATTTGGAAAAACTATCCCGTGGAATATCCATCGCAGGTTTGCAAATCATATTGGTACTTGAAAGAAGGTTCTTTGTGGGGAGTTGTAGGAAATCCAAATTGATTAAGCCAAAATTAACAAAACCCAAATCATGTCTAATTTTTATGAATAAATCTCAAGATTATACGAAAGGATAGGTTTGCATGGCTAGAAAGAGCGAAGTCACAAATATAAACCATAATGTGAACCTCCTCATGGTGGTCTGACCAATAATATCATGGTATTCATAGAAGTTGGAAGTTATAATGTGGATTTTGGATTGAAGGGGAATTATGTGGATTGGAATGAACCATAGAGGAATCTAAGAAATAACTCCAAAAAAATTTGCCAGGAGTGCCATGAACCATTCATAGTTCCTATTCAAAATGGAAGTGAAATTTGACATCAAGTTGCATCAGTGAAATTGACGGTTTGAATTTGAATCATTGGTTTCAACAATTAGAAGTTTATTTTAGTGTTCAACATATAGAGGAAGAATGGAATATTTTTTTCTTAGTCAAAATTGCGGGGCCATGCACTAACTTGGTGGGAAATCAACACAGATACCTTGAGGTTGGAGGAGATCATATAGTGATGAAGTGGGAGTATTTAAAAACCCTCATAAATTCAAAAATTTACACTATTGGATTTGTAGAGGGCTAGTGGATACGGTGGCATTATTTTAGGTAGAAGCGAGGGCAAAATGTAGAAGAGAACACACTAGAACTAAGAAATATGGCCATAATGTTGGTATCTCCTCAAAGAACATAGATGTACTCGTGAAGTATCTATGGGGCCTACATATCCATATGCGGAGGCAAGTGATGTTGTTCGGAAACCTAGATCGATGGAGGAGGCTTGTGTATATGCGTAATACCTAGAGAACATGACAAAGAGAAGACAAGGAAATCAAGTGCGTTGAAGCAAAAGAAGCACTAGGAAGCTTCAAAGGAGGGGAATACGAGGTGGAATGGTAAAAAATAAAGTAGCGACAATAGACCGGTAGAAATATCCATATAACCATTATATGATAAGAAAATCTAGAAAGGAGAAGTGATGGAAGTTTCATCCGAGGCTCAACCTAAAGAAAAAAAAAAAGATCTTTTGAAGAAAAATCTCATGGCCACATATTCGAGTAATCGAGTGGAGAGTAGCTCGGATGTGGATGTGATTATTATGTGTACATCGATGGAGAAGGAGGTTATTATGAGTATCCTTCATAAACATGAAGAGAATGAACATACCAAACTCTTCGTATAAAGATACAAATCGAAAGAAAAATATTAATGCTTTATTCATTTCAGAGAATCACTAGAAAATATCATTGCAACAAAGTTGGGTCAACGAATTGGGATTTAAATTTTTTTGATCATCCAAGCCCATATCCATTGAAAAGGGTAAATAAGGATGCAAAATAAAGAAATGACCAAGCAATGCAAATCGAGATTTTCTATGTTGATTTTATTGATTAAGTAGAAGTAGATGCTGATTTCCCCTTGATGCATGCAGATAGTTTTTGGAGATTGCCTATATGTACATGTGGGATGAAATTTTCATGAAAATATCCAACCGATGTTTGCCTCATTAAGGATCAAAATCCTTTAACGATGCGCACAAGGGAAAGTCTAAATTTCGCTAGTAAGTGTCGAAGCCAAACGAAACTAATCGGTTCTATCGGAGTATGTTTTACTATTTTTAAGAGAAAATCGGTACGGAAGAGAGTTAGTAAGAAAAGTCACCCCTGGAGGGTACTAAGGAAAAAATTGTTCATTGTGTTGTTATTTTTTTTTCATTAATGTTAAGTTCTTACATTGATGTCAAGTTCAAGGGGAACTTGTTAAGTATTCATTATCATTAATGGAATTATTGTATGCATGCGATTGTCTTTGATTTTAAAGTGTTGGAAGTCTATCTTGTTTGTTGAGTGTTGGATGTGGAGCTTGACTATTCTATATTTGAAGGATTTTTCCTATAGATACCTTGTTAAAAATTGCATGAAAAGTGCTTTATTTGATAGCCCTCTTATAGGGATTTCCAATGTATATGGCACTTAGCCTAACTCCCAAGAATGAATAAAAACCTGAATTTGAATTGATGGAGCTCAAGAATAGTTCCAAATGGTCATGGTTGTTATGAATATAATTCATATCAAAATAATAAATGTAAATATAGATTTAATAATACTACAAATTAATAATTAATTAACTAATAGTTAGTTAGCTAGTTAGTAATGAAGGGTATGCCACTAAGGACATGGCCATTTGATGAAGGTATAACCAAGGTATATAGAAGACCCTCTCCTTCATTTTTCATCATCATCAATTCTTTTATAATGACCAATCCATCCCGATTACTTACATCTCTTATGGATCTACATCTTCCAAGTAATTTAAAGATTATACCATTACGTATACAAAATTTTATTCATTATATTGGTATTAGAGTCATGGTCTCAGATCCCCCGAACCATTGGTCATAAAGTCTTCGTAAATGTAGTGGTTATCGTGATCAAGCGTTTCAACATAGAGTTTCTAGAGTTTCTCCATTTCGCGATTTGGCTCTTGTTAGGGAAAAATAATAATAAATAAATAAAAAATATTAAAAAAATGAAAAGATTACGTATATATAAAGATAAATAAATATATATAAAAAAAAAAAAAAAAAACTATATAAAAAGAGTAATAAAAAAACTATTAAAAAAGATATAAAAAAAATATATTTTATATCAAAGAAATATATATATATATATATTAAAAAAAATGGGAAAAAATAGTACTATATAGAAAAAATTGGTCAAGAAAAAAATATATATATATAAAAAGGTTAAAAAAATTATTAAAAAAATAAAAATTATAAAACAAATTAAATTAAAAAATAAACATTATATATATAAAAATATAAGACTATAAAAGAATAAAAACAAAAATTTGCAGAGCCATCAAAGGAGTAATTCCAAACTTCCAAACTATTCTCGCAACATCGCAACACGCAACCATAGTCTTGTGAACCGCAGAATGCAGCAGGAACCCTGACTTTCGATGACTAGAGGAAACCACAACCATTCCGCTGCCAATTTTCCATTCCTGCTCAGTTTCACCGTCCGTCATATGAGGGCATCTGAGCAGCCTTGCAACAGCACTGATTCTCACCAGTGTCATCAACCTCTCATCGCCGCAACGACTTTTTTCCTCTGCCATCATCGATTACAGTCGCCATCCACAACTTAACCCATCAATGCAGTTATTACTGATAGGCCACAATCCTCACCGTATTTTGGGCCTTTGGCAACCACCCAAGAAAATCCATCTTCCCAAAAATGACAATCAGAACGAAAACTTCTCAAACAACTGCCAATGCCACGCATTCCTGTACACTGATTTTGCTTTGTTATTCGCATCATTGACCACCACATGCAGTGCAATCGCAGTCCACAACAAGGTGTAGAAAACCACCACATACCTTGTTCGATTCATTGCCAAATTTACCATCGTCGCCACCGCCACCACTGCAGGAACACCTGCTAACTCATGGGAACTCACAAACTCCGCAACTGACCACATAACTGATTATTCTCCATATGGCACCCAATAACCATAGACACACTGTCTTCTCATTGTACCTTCTATGTCATTCATCCACTAGTGCGATTTTTTGGAGTTTTCGGTGCTGGAATCCCGTTAAACAATTTGAGGGTAAAATTTTGATTTATGTTATTTAAATGGTTTTTATATATATCTTAACATTCAACGCCTAAAAAACCCTCAGGGCATGGGTTGTGCAATTTTACTATCAAACTTATGTTTTCAATGAGATTCCTTCCGGATTTTGAAAGTTACACTTAGGAAAAAATATACTAGAAAAGTCTTCAAAAAGTTACACTAAAACTACTCGGAAATTTATCTTCCATGAATTATTCAACTCCATTTCAAACCATCACCACCGGTCAAACCCTTTACGACACATCCCTTGTTAGTAATATCGTATAGTTTATTCAATAAAATTGTAAGTTATATAATAAAACTAAATAATATTATTATAATTATTGAAAAAAAAATATTATTGTTATTTAATTCAAAAAAAAATTATTTGTCCATTGGATCTTTGATGAACGGTGTTAGGTGCTGCGGTAAGGCACTCCTTAGTGTGAAGTCATGGTTCAATTCCATACGATCGGGATGATATATTGAACATGATGAAGATGTAGTCCACAAAGAATATATATATATATATATACTATTTAGCTAAAAAAATAAATTGAAGTACAAAATAATTATAAAAAAATAAATATATAGATATTCAAGGGCGAGTTATCATTGACAAAAGAAATATCGACAAACCAAAGAAAAAAAGGGTAGATAGGTTCCATACAACATTCATTATTTTGGACTAAATATCGATTTTGTCGAAAACGAAATTGGATATACATATATTCAAAATTACCAAATTAATTTATCCGTGTTTGGAAAATTATTTAGCATTGAAGAGCATCGAGGTAATACATGGATACAAATAAAAAGATTAGAGGAAGAATTCACAAAGCTTGCAAAAAAAAACAATGCTTGAAAAAGAAATATAATGATCTTAAAGACATATTTTACAATAAGTCAAAAGAAAAGGATGAGGAAATTATGCACCTAAGGGGCCATGGTAAAAAATTGCTTGAACAAATCAAGAAGTCCAAGGTTAAGAAGCCGAAAATTAAAGCAAGAAAATGAAATTTCTAAGAATAAATTCAAAAAGAATCTATTGAAGAAGGAAGAAAGAACTGCAGTTAAAACCTTAATCAAAGGTTATTATAAAAAAATAAAATAAAGATAGGATACTAAAAATAAAGCCAAAAATCTAGAAAGAGAAGAGATTTTATGTCTAAGGAATCATAACCAAGCCCTCTTGATGCAAATAAAAACTAAAAGTGACGAAAGTCAACGGTAGACACAGTATTGCACAGTAGTGTTACTGACTCCCATATCTTTTGGTGAGCCCTGGTATACCTAACAAGCTTGGAGGTGACATTGCTATATGCCTGATGAATGGGCTTTATTCATGTCATCCTCATCTTAGTTCTACGATGAGGTCTTAAGACTAGGGTTACTTCTAGGAAAGGAAGTGTTTATCACACTTCTAAATGCAATATATGAATACAAATATATCATAACGATCACTCTTTATCAAAAAGGAAAAGAAACTACTCTATATCAAGCTGATTCATCTAACTATTTACAAGAGAGAAGATTTTACTTATCTAATGCAAGAAAAGGACATTACCTTTAGTGGCATTCTGTCTATCGGCGACTTAATTGGATTATTGGAAAGAAACTAATCTAGAGCACACATGTTGAATCAATATTTATCTAAGTCCCCTATATAAATTATTCTCAACTACTCTATCTAATGATGCATCTTGAAATGAGTGAGCATACTTAAAAATGACTAGGTTTGTATACTTCAAAAAAAGAAGGAGGTGCTTGGGTAGTCCACAGAGGGTCCTAGGCCAGAAGGTTCGAAGATGAAGGTCGTATTGGTGGCTTGGATGGGATTAGATGAGGTGGAAGAATGATTTTTGAAATTTTGAAGGAGGGTGTTTGTGTTGCTACGGGATGTCGGAAGAGTATAGGAAATAGGGTGAGTGGAGTTTGAGGCTATAAATGATGAGAAAAAGGTTAGGATAGGTGGGGGGAAGGTGGATCTTGGTATATGAAGGGTATCCAGCCCCTTGGCGAAATTCCGAACTCATCACAAAGCATATCTTTCACCCTCAAGATTTATTCTCGGTGACGTAGTGGTGACCTCAAAAACAAGGTTGTAGGTGACTTGGATGGAAGGTGGTTGATGAAGGGTGAAGACTAAAGATGATAGTGTTGAAGGGGTCATTCTGCAATTGCTACATCCAAACTTTCCAATAAATATACTTGTTCATGCATTCATCATTGACAAACTTATCATAAAAAATGGTGGAAATATGAGCGGAATTTAAATAAACCTACTATGCAATTGAAAGCAATCTACATCTAAACCTAAAACATGTTCATGATAAGAAAAGTAAACTATCTAAATTTTCCAAGAAATCATAAATTGAAAAGATATGTGGTTTTTGGTGGAAGAGTAATATTCCCAACTTAGCTTATAGCTAAGTGGAAGTGTAATATTCCCAACTTAGCTTATAGCTAAGTGGAATATTAAATTTTATCGATAAATTCAAATGCATGAATAATTGAGAAAGGAGACTCATAAAAAAACTACTCAAGCATGAATAAAAACCCCTCACAATGTGAAAAGGGACCATGAAATAACCGGCTCAAACATCTGTGTGTGAACAAGGTTAAGTTGACCAAGTCAACTCAACTTGTCTTTAAAAGTGAATCCATGAATAAGGCGGCCCTGATATGAATGAAGGCAAATTCAACAAAACAAATTTGAAGACTCCTTAAATGTGAAAAGAGAGCGAAGACAAGAGTCTTAATCAAGAAGATTCTTAGAAGATGCATTTAGTCACATTGACTAAATCAAACCATGCGGCACCTAGTTTCTCTCCACTTAATGGGACGGCGTAATCTAGAGGAGGGAAGCTTGGCGAGGAAGCAAAACCCTAGTGGAGTGGGGCCCTTGGAGGAGAAACACATTTTCTATATAATGAAGGAAGGGGAAACCATTTGGGTTTAGATTCAAGATTATAATTTCATGAGGTATGCTTGAACTTCATGCATACTTATATGTTTAGCTAAGTTGCACTTCTTAGTGCGAGGGTTCTCTCATGCGGGAATGCACAAGCTTTTTCTTGGAGATCTTGTAGCAAGAGATCTAAGGGAAGGTTACGATCTACAATTTCCACTTTTAGGTGTTAGGCCAAGCACTTGTGCTCCATATCTACACATTCCCTTGAGGATCTTTCGTTATTTGTATAGAGGTGCGGTGGAAGGGTTAAAAAATCACATGGTTTTGGAGCTAGTTTTCCCGAAGGGAGCTCATTTCTTCTTCCAAGAGCTGATTAATAGCATTGCAGACATTTCTCATGTATATTCCAGCCATTTATGTAGAGCTATAGCCATCTTGTGTTTTCGGTTATATGCGGCTACTCCTTTGTATTTTCATTGCATGTGGGAAAACCCTTGCAGAGGTGATCATAATTTCATTTGTAAGGAGATTAGATCTCTATTTCTTTGCCTTATTGAGTGATATAATATGAATATCATATTTTTTTCTCCATTTTACGAGTATTTACTTCATCGTACACGCGAGTGTCTTTTGCGGCGGCTTCGACATTTTACTGTTTTGGGGTTTTTGTCCATTTTCGGTATTTGAGCATGGGAGGCACCTTTTTTTGTTGGTATTTGTTTCTGAAATAATATTGCATGTAGCTCTGATATTGACTAATATAAAGGGAAAAAACCATCATTTTGAGCATTTGTAGCTCGGTACTCGAGAAAAACAATGTTTACGGTTCACTATTGGTGTTTTCCCCACTTGGGTGTCTTTTGGAAGGAATGTTCTTAGTTTTTGTCCCAATGATGAGCTATGCATCTGATATAACCTCGATCTAATAATTTTCTTATTCCTCTTGAGTTTCGAACGGTATGCAATTTTGCGAAGGATTTCCATTTTCTTGCAACCTTCCTCTTTCGACGAGTTTTCAACTAGTCTAGTTTGTGGGAGATCTTTTTAAGGTCTATAAGTTCATTTTCGAAATTTGAAATTATGTATATAAGTCACATACAACCTATATGAGAGGAACCGAGCATTAATATGCATTTATGTTGCATAGTTTTGCTTATATAGCGTCTTCCTTGAAATTTTGCTTGTCAATAATCAAAAAGCGAGATATTGGCCTTCGACATAGTTCTGTAAAATGATGCTAGTGGGACGATAGCCTCTCGATCTCACCCTCTTTTCGGAGGTGACATATCCGGTAATTCCCACTGTAGTCAATCCTGCGGAATAGATCCGGTTGTTGATTGTTAATTTTTCTTCAAAAGGATTTTTGTTCTAACTTCCGGATTCATGAGCATTTTCTTGATTTGGGATATTACAATGGTATCGGAGAGCATGATCTACGGCCCATTTTAATGATATCAAGCTATCGAGAGAAGTGCTAAGGAGAAGCACAAGCGAGAAATCGAGACAATATGGAGAGGATGAGATTACTCTCATCGATATTCGGAGATCAAGAAGAGCCTCTCGAAAAGGAGGATGAATAGTTGGAGACGAGAAAGATGCGGTGGAACTCCAAGGGTTTCAAGGAGAAGAGGACTTCGATCAGGAAACCTTTATTAGGTTTCAAGAAGAAGAAAAAGAATACATGGGAATTCATCTTTCAAGGGAAGACCAAGATCTAGGGTTTTCTATTGAGGATGGGACATTTCCTACACTCGGAGAAAGAGTTTGGGGGTGACGAGCGCGGTCACCAGAGACACCTCTAGCATCTCGAAGGACAAGTGGTGAGGACGATTTGCACGGGAAGCTCTTGCACCTTTGCAAGGAGTTTCAGAGAGAATCTCACATATAGAGCTTGTGGCACAATCCATGTGCGGTATGTGCCATCATTACCAAAAGGTGAGATGCGAAATATTACAAAGTTTCGGAGGGTAAGCAATATCTACCCCTCTCTTTATTTACGAAGAATGATGCACAAGGAAGGCGGAATATCTATGCACATCGGTTCATCCATCTCTACATGATGATCTATGTCTTGATGCCTCCTTATTTGAAGAAGGTTCATTAGGGCAATCCCACTGATGAGAAGAAAAACAAAAGTGTTCCTCAACATGATACAATGAAGACAACGGAGGTCGGAGGAGACACCATCACGGCCCGGGGGTTGTGGGTAAGAAACATATTTATGAAAATAACACTTTATTTTATGATTACATGTGCTCTCTCACCTTATATGTGCATGCCATAACTCCCAAAGGGAGTGTTCTACCTTATAAGCTTCATGGCAAACTATGGAGCGAAGATTGTTTTCAAGTATGGCCACCTCCTTGATGATTTGGGGGGAGTGATACACTATGATGGGTGTTTCCCTAAAGCCCCAAATATACATTTCATCTTGATCATGGTGAAGTGATAAGAGTGTAAGTAAGTGGCATGAAAACCACTTACCATATCACGATATGAAGCGAGAGAGAAACCTACGTTGCTTTTGTTGGGTGAGTGTGGGTACTCCCAAATTTTATGACTCTCATGACTCATGCCTCATACTCCAAGAGAAGGTTGCATAATGGGAAGGCATGGTTGTTATGGTTGCCACAAGGAGGTTTGGACATTATATGCTGAATCTTATGTCAAATATTTTCCCTTTGAGGCATGTCTCATGCATTCACATGTATTTTGGGTTGAGATGTATTTCAAATATGTATCTTGGTTTGGGAGGAGGAACAACTCCCATATGGTGTGGAATGGGAGAGCTAGCTTGCACTATGTTGATGGAGCATCCCACATGTCCATAAGTACATCATTGCTCCATGATCACACATTGATAATGTGAGGAAGAAACAAGAGCCCTTGTTGCTATGGTTACTTTTGGGAGAGTGTGGGTTGAAAACTCTCCCTTACTCTTACAACATTCCAGAGAAGGGAATGCATGGCACATCCCAAGTGCAAGAAGGCTACCTTTCAGCAATGATGGAAGGGAGGGAGATCCTCTCACATAGCAGCACAAGGGTGAATGAGTTATGGCATGTGGAATGTCAATGGGAAGAGTCATGGAGTGACAAGAGCATTGCTACTTAAGCACATACGGCGGTTTGTCCCAAGAGCAAGTTTCTAATGATGGAGTATTTCAAGAAGTGTGCATCCTTTCATTTTGCATAAATTTATGAGGAGATTGTTATGGGAAGGCTCACTCATGGATCACATCTTCAGCTCACATGAGGCATGGTAAGAAATACATCTATGTGCTTATTGATCATTCTATTAAGAATTTGTATCTTCTCACCAATTGTAAGCAATGCATTGCTCTGTGAGAAACAAGATTATCCATGGGTGTTATGGTCACTTTGAGGCCACATTTTGTAATGATGATAACCCATCTCTACACTTGACTTGGAACAAAGTGACTTGTTGTTTTGATTGTATGCAGCTGATATATATTTATGCTCACTACTTTCTAGTGGATGAGTTGACATGTAGGCTAAGAATTATTTGGGACGACTTGCCATTTGATGTTTTAAATCAGCGAGTTAGGGAAGGTACGTTATACCCTCCATGGAGGCCATATGTATCATCTTCACTTGCATAAACTTCAGAAAATTTCAGATTTGGATGACATATGGTGGTGATGTGCCATTCACTTTGAATGGAATGATATGGGTGACGGATCCATGACTTTGGAGGGAGGATCTTTGGAGATCAACCCTTATTTTTCCATCAAAGGGCACCCTTATTTCAGCCCAAAATCGGTATGTATACTCTTTCCATGAATGGAGAGGGAGACAGCATGGGGTAGGCCATTTTTCCTATCATGTTCGGCCATTGACCCCACCTTCTTTGCGAAAGGCTCAAGGTGGAGAAAGTTTAATAGTGATTTGCCATCTTGGGAGGCAACAAATTTTGCTTGGATGATAGCATGGGGGAGGAGATGTTTTCATTGATGATGAAGTGCTCCATGATTGTCCACCCACTCCTATCTTGAGAAGGCCTTGGATCAGTAAGGAAGTTCCCATATCAGCCTTCCATTCTTCCATAACAAGAGCCATTGGGCTTGACCACCACGAGGCAGCTTGTACACATGGGGGAACCATTGGAGAACGAGCATACAGCGGAAAATCGTCTGAGGGGATGGAGCTATGGATGAGAAGGCCACAAAATGAGGAGAAGAAATTTTGCAGCACCCTTGCGGTTCTTGAGACAAGCAACATTTGGGAGAGAAGTATGTATTCCCGGCTTAGCTTATAGCTAAGTGAAATATTAATTTTGTCAATAAATTCAAATGCATGAATAATTGAGCAAGGAGGCTCATAAAACTATTCCAGCGCAGATAAAAACCCCTCACAATGTGAAAAGGGACCATGAAATAAGCTTGATACAAGCATCCACATGTTTGAACAAGGTTAAGTTGACCAAGTCAACTCGGCTTGTCTTTAAAAGAGTGGATCCATGAATAAAGACGACTCAATGTGAATGAAGGCAAATTGACAAAACAATTTGAAGAATCCTTTAATGTGAAAAGGGGTAGAAATAGAAAGGGGTCTTAATCAAAGAAGATTCTTAGAAGATGCATCTAGTCACATTGAATAAATCAAACCACGTAGCGCCTAGTTTCTCTCCACTTAATGGGATATCGTAATCCTAGAGGGAAGCTTGGCAAGAAGCAAACCATTTAGTGGAGTGGGGCCCTTGGAGGAGAAGCACATTTTCTATATAATGAAGGAAGGAAACCATTTGGGTTTAGATTGGAGATTATAATTTCATTGGGTCTACTTAGATTTTCTGTATACTTAGTTGTTTAGCTAAGTTCACTTCTTAGTACGAGGGTTCTCTCATGCGGGAATGCACAGCTTTTTCTTGGAGATCTTGTAGCAAGAGATATAAGGAAGGTTCTGATCTGAAATTTCCAATTTTAGGTGTTATTCCAACACTTTTTCTCCATATCTACGTATTCCCTTTAGGATATTGCGTTATTTGTATAGAGGTGCGGTGGAAGGGGTTAAATCCCCATGGTTTGGATCTAGTTTTCCCAAAGGGGAGCTCATTTCTTCTTCCGGGGAGCTAATTAATAGCATTGCAGCCATTTCTCATGTATATTCAGAAATTTTGTGTAGAGCTATAGCCATACTTGTGTTTTTCGATTATATCTGCGGTTTGCTCCTTTGTATTTTCATTGCATGTGGGAAAACCCTTGCCGAGTGATCATAATTTCATTTTAAAGTGATTAGATCTGTTTGTTTTTTGCCTCATTGAGTAATATGTATGAATATCAGATTTCTTTCTCCATTTTAAATTTACTTCAATATCTTGTGCGGTGTCTTTTGCGACGACTCAGGCATTTGCATGTTTTTTGGAGTTTTTTGTCCATTTTCGATTATTTGAGCATGGGAGGCTCGTTTAACTCTTTGTTGGTATTTGTTTACGAAATCCTCTTGCATGCAGCTTTCTGATATTGACTAATATAAAGGAAAAAACCATTATTTTATCTTGTTGTAGCTCAATACTCGGAAAAACGATCATTTTAAGGTCACTATTGGTGCTTTTCCCCACTTGGGTGTCTTTCGGAAAAGGAATGTTTTACAAGCATGGATTTTTTCTAAGCAGTGAGCTATGAATCTGATATAACTTACGATATGATAATTTTCTGATTCTTCTTGAGTTGTTGAAGAATTTATGCAATTCTGAGAAGGTTTCCATTTCTTTGCAACCTTCCTCTTTCGCTTAATTTTTAGCTAGTCTAGTTTGTGGGAGATCTGTTTAAGGTCTCTAAGTTCATTTTTCATTTGAGAAATTCTGTATATAAGTCACATACAGCCTATATGAGAGGAACAAAGCATTAATGCGTTTATTTGCATATTTTCTTATATAGCGTCTTCCTTGAGTTGCTTGTCGATAATCCAAAAAGGGAGATATTGACGCGACATAATTCTATAGACGAAGTACGCTGGTAGGCCGGCCCCAACTCTAGATCTCCTGCTGTTTTTAGAGGTGACATATCCGATAAATTCCCCTGCCGAGTCAATCTGCGGAATAGATCCGGTTGTTGATTGTTAATGTTTTTCTTGAAAAGTTTTCGTTCACTGGATTCATGAAAATTCCTAATTTAAGGATATGCAGTGGTATCAAAGCATGATATACAGCCCGGACTATGAGATAAAGCTATCGAGAGAATTGCTAAGGAGAAGCACGAGAAAAACGGACATTATGGAGAGGATGAGATTACTCTGTCGATATTCGATCGAGAAGAGCCTCTCAAAGGAGGATGAATAGTTGGAAGCAGAAAGATGTAGTGGAACTCCAAGAGGGTTTCAAGGAGAAGAGGACTCCAGTGAAAAATTTATGAGGTTTCAAGAAGAAGAAAAAGAAGACATGGGAATTCCTCCTTCAAGGGAAGACCAAGATCTAGGGTTTCCTATTGAGGATGGGATATTTCCACTGGAAGAAAGAAGGCTGGGGGTGACGACACGGTCATAACGAGCACCTCCTAGCATCTGAAGGACGAAGTGGTGAGGACGAGTTGCACCGAGAGAAGCTCTTGCACCTTTGCAAGGAGTTTCAAATAATCTCACATATAGAGCTTGGCACAATCCATGTGCGGTATGTGCCGACGTACGAGTGAGATCTGGAATATTATAGTGTTTCAGAGGGTAAGCAATATCTACCCCTCTTTATTTCTGAATAATGATGCACAAGGAAGGTGGGAAGATCTATGCACATCAATTCATCCATCTCTCTATGATGATCTATGTCTTGATGCCTCCTTGTTTGAAGAAGGGTCATTAGGGCAATCCCCTGATGAGAAGAAAAACAAAGTGTTCCCTCAAAATGATACAATGAAGACACCAGAGGTTAGAGGAGACACCATCACAGCGCTGAAGGTTGCAGGTAAGAACGTGTTGTGAAAATAACACTTTATTTTATGATTTCATGTGCTCTCTCACCTTATATGTGTAGGCCATAACTCCCAAGGGGAGTGTTCTACCTTATAAGCTTCATTGCCAACTATGGGCCAAGATTTTTTTCAAGTATGGCCACCTCCTTGATGAGTTGGGGGAGGTGATACACTATGATGGGTGTTTCCCTAAAGCCCCAAATATACATTTCATCTTCAGCCATGGGGAAGTGATAAGATCAGCAAGTAAGTGGCATGCAAACCACTTACCATATCTTGAATGAAGCGAGGAGAAGGAAAACACTTAGATTCCTTTTATTTGGGTGATGTAGGTACTCCCCAAATTTTATGATTCTCATGACTCATGCCTCATACTCCAAGAGAAGGTTGCATAATGGGAAGGCATGGTTGTTATGGCTATCACAAGGAGGGTTTGGACATTATATGTTGAATCGTATGTCCATATATTTTCCCATGTTTGAGGCATGTATCATGCATTCAGATGTATTTCAAGTATGAATCTTAGTTTTGGACGAGGAACAACTCCCATATGGTGTGGAATGGGAGAGCTAGCTTGCACTATGTTGATGGAGCATCCCACATGTCCATAATTACATCATTGCTCCATGATCCACACATTGATAATGTGAGGAAGCAAAGGAAACCCTTGTTGCTATGGTTACTTTGGGAGAGTGTGGGTTGAAAGCTCTCCATACTCAACACAACATTCAAGAGAATGCATGGCACATCCCAAGTGCAAGAAGGCTACCTTTCGGCAATGATGGAAGGGAGGGAGATCCTCACATAACGGCTTACAAGGGTGAATGGTTTTGGCATGTGGAATGTCAACGGGAAGAGTCATGGGTAGCAGGCATTGCTACTTAAGCCTACGTATTTGTCCACTAAGAGCAAGTTTCTAATGATGGAGTATTTCCAAAGAAGTGTGCATCCTTTCATTTTGCATAAATTTATGAGGAGATTGTTATGGGAAGGATCACTCATGGATCACATCTTCGGCTCACACATGAGGCATGGTAAGAAATACATCTATGTGCTTATTGATCATTCTATTAAGAATTTGTATCTTCTCACCAATTGTAAGCAATGCATTGCTCTGTGAGAAACGAATTATCCATGGGTGTTATGGTCACTTTAGGGCCACATTTTTGTAATGATGATAACCCATCTCTACATGACTTGGAACAAGTGACTTGTTGTTTTGATTGTATGCGGCTGATATATATTTATGCTCACTACTTTCTAGTGGATGAGTTGACATGCATAGCTAGAATTCTTTGGGAGGCAACTTGCCATTTGATGTTTTAAATCGGCGGTTAGGGAAGGCTAGCCGTTATACCCTCCATGGAGGCCATATGTATCATCTTCACTTGCACATAAACTTCAGAAGAAAATTTCAGATTTGGATGACATATGGTGGTGATGTGCCATTCACTTTGAATGGAATGATATGGGCCGGCGGGATCCATGACTTTGGAGGGAGGATCTTTGGAGATCCAACCCTTGTTTTTCCATTAAAAGGGCACCCTTATTTCAGCCCAAAATCGGTATGTGCTCTACTCTTTCCATGGTGGAGAGGAGACGACGCATGGGGTAGGCCCGTTTTCCCTGTCATGTTCGGCCATTCAGCCCACCTTCTTTGCAAGAGCTCAAGGTGGAGAAGATTTGTCGTGAGTTGCCATCTTGGGGAGGCGACAAATTTTGCTTGGATGAGTATGGGGAGGAGAGTCTTTCATTGATGATGAAGTGCTCCATGATTGTCACCACTCCTATCTTGAGAGGCCTTGGATCATTAAGGAAGTTCCCATATCAGCCTTCCCATTCTTCCATAACAAGAGCCATTGGGCTTATTCACCCTGAGGAGCCAACTTGTACACATGGGGGGAACCATTGGAAGACAAACACTTTGGCGAGAGAAAATGCGATACGAGGATGGAGGCTATGGATGAGAAGGCCACAAAAGAAGGAAAGAAATTTTTCAGCACCCTTCCGAGTTTCTTGAGGACAAGCAACATTTGGGAGAGGGGAGAGCGCAATATTCCCAACTTAGCTTATAGCTAAGTGGAATATTAAATTTTGTCAATAAATTCAAATGCATGAATAATTGAGCAAGGAGGCTCATAAAACTACTCAAGCATGAATAAAAACCCCTCACAATGTGAAAAGGGACCATGAAATAACCAGCTTAAGCATCCACATGTGTGAACAAGGTTAATTTTACCAAGTCAACTCAACTTGTCTTTAAAAGAGTGGATCCATGAATAAGGCAGCTCAATGTGAATGAAGGCAAATTCAGCAAAACAATTTGAAGACTCCTTAAATGTGAAAAGGGGCAAGGCAAAGAGTCTTAATCAAGAAGATTATTAGAATATACATTTAGTCACATTGACTAAATCAAACCACACAGCACCTAGTTGCTCTCCACTTAATGGGACAGCGTAATCCACAGAGGAGGAAGCTTGGCAAAAGGGGAAGCCAATTTTGGTGGAGTGGGGCCCTTGGAGAGAAGCACATTTTCTATATAATGAAGGAAGGAAACCATTTGGGTTTAGATTGGAGATTATAATTTCATGAGGTCTTCTTAGACTTCCACCATACTTAGTTGTTTAGCTAAGTTGTTGCACTTCCATGTAGTGCAAGGGTTCTCTCATGTGGGAATGCAGCTTTTTCTTGGAGATCTTGGAGCAAGAGATCTAAGGGAAGGGTTCTGATCTGAAATTTCCACTTTAAGGTGTTAGGCCAAGCACTTGTGCTCCATATCTACAGCAGTCCACTTGAGGATCTTTGTGTTATTTTATAAGAGGTGCGATGGAAGGGATTAAATCCCCATGGTTTGGAGCTAGTTTTCCCAAATGGGAGCTCATTTTCTTCTTCCATGAGCTGATTAATAGCATTGAAGCCATTTTTCATGTATATTCAGCCATTTTATATAGAGCTATATCCATACGCATTTTTTAGTTATATCTGTATTTGCTCCTTTGTATTTTCATTGCATGTGGGAAAACTGTACGGGTGTTCATAATTTGATTATGGGAGATTAGATCTCTGTTTCTTTGCCTCATTGAGTAATATAATATGATTATTAATATTTATTTGCTTCATTTTCTTATTATTTAGTTCAGTGTTCTGAGTGTCTTTGCAGCCCCGGCTTTCAGAGCATTTTCATGTTTTGGGGTTTTGTCCCATTTTTCGGTATTTGAGCATGGGAGGCTTGTTTAACTTTGTTTGTTAGGCATTTGTTTTACGAAATAATCTTGCGTACGATATTGACTAATATAAATGAAAAAAAGCATTTATTTTATACTTTTGTAGCTCAATACTCGAGCTTGACTTTTACGGTCACTTTATTGGTCTTTTCCCCACTTGGGTGTCTTTCGGGAAGGAATGTTTGCTGTGGCTTTTGCTAATGATGAGATATGCATATGATATAACCTGCGATATGATAATTTTCTGATTCCTCTTGAGTTTAGAAGAATTTATGCACAGTTACGTAGAAGGATTTCATTTTTTTGCAACGTTCCTCTTTCGGCAAATTTTCGAAAATTTAGTCTGGTTGTGGGAGATACGTTTAAGGTCTCTAAGTTCATTTGTTTCGAGCCGAAAATGCGTATGTATCAAATACAGCCTATATGAGAGGAAAAAAAGAATTAATATTTGTTTTTATTGCATATTTTTGCTTATATAGCTATTTCGTAGTTCTTGTCGATAATCCAAAAAAGGAGATATTAGCCTTCGACATAGTTCTATAGACGAGTACGCTTTAGTGGGCCGGATAGCTACGGATCTCACCCTATTTCGGAAGGTGACATATCGATGAAATTTCACATTCAATCTGGAATAGATCCGATTGTTGATTGTTAATGTTTTCTTGAAAAAAGGATTTTTTCATTTCCAGTTCATGAGCATTTCCTTATTTGGGATATTACGGAAGACCTTCCTCCTTAAGATTTGATGGAGAATCCTGTGAGAGAGGGAGGCTTGGCACACCATTTTAATTTTTTTTATATGCTACCCAAAACATGGAATAGTAGATCCCTCTTTAACGACATAAAGAAAAGCACACATGTACACATAAGAGATATTAAGGCTAATGGATTGAACCTAACCCACAAGCTAATTGCCTAAAATTAACTCGGTGGAGAAAAAACCAAATGCTCATCTTATTTTCCTGTGTGTTTACATGATGACTGAAATTGAAATGTCCCCAATACAAAAGCCACGAGTGCTCTAGCTACATCAAAAATTTGAATCCTAGTGAGCTCTTGCTGCGGCTATTTATGCTAGAGGGTAGCTACGATAACTCCTTAAAAAGTAGGTATGTGTTCCATTGGAACTCGAGATAAGTGGAGCTTGGCTCCCATGATCATTCACTTGCTTGGTAGGCTTTAGTTTGGTGGCTGGAGAGGGGAATATTGAAAGAGATATTGGTTTCCCTTTAGGAGTTAAGAAGGTGGTCAACCCTCCTAAAATCAATCCTTGTTGTCTACTCCAAGCCTTGATTAATCAATATTTCTCAAAAATGGAATTATTCCTTTGATTTTACGCATTTAAACCACATTAGGCCTCGAATCATGAAAACACTTTATACACCATTCTCACTAAGAAAAATATGACGAAATTCAATTAAATGTGAGAGAGAGAATAATTAAGTTAAAAAGGTGACAATTAATCCCTTAGAATATACCTAATGATGGTGCTCATCATCACCCCCCTACCAAATGGTTGCTCATCCTCTGGCTTCAGTCCTCTTTATTAATTTCTTTTAGAGCCCTTGTGGCTACTCTGACATCCCAAGGTATCATGGAAGGAGTCCCTTCAAGTGGGTAAGAAACCCCTGTTCTTTTCTTCCTCCCATTCCTTGTCCTCCTCAATTTGATCTTTTCCTTCCTCGGTCTCGGCGGCAAAGATGGACTGAGTTTTAATCCAAGGAAACCGGAGTCAATCTTCATTGTTTATAACCCTTTTTACAAGGAGTTTTCTTTAAAGGGAATCTCTCAATCTCTACAAGAATTGTAATCTTATAGGTTTCTTAGAGAAGTGCAAGTGGGAGGCTATTCCATCTCGACATGCCATCATACACTCATCTTCGAGTATTCTATAGATGTCATCATAATGTGCAATTTCATGTGCTTGTGTGTTGAGATACTTGTATGCAAGGTTGGCATCATTGGCTATCATTTGGTGGTTGTTTATGACCCCTCTAGGAATGATTAGCTACTGCCCTAATTTGGAGAGGCTCTTTACCCTCTCTCTTCATCACCTTTTACACTCCTACGCTGGCTTCTTCATTGGCCATCAAGAGAGGCTAGGGCCATTAGTTTCATATCCCCCAACCTATATTTGGGGTCCCAAATGTTCGGATCGGTTAGGACAAGATTATGCATGCAGAACTCTGCGATTTTTACTTTAATATTCTAAATTAGACTATCTACAAAAATCAATAAAATTTCCTATAATTTTGGAAAGGAAATGACCCATTTGACCTAATTTTTATCCTAGAGCTATAGCCACTTCTCTTTTAGATAAATGGCATAAGAATTTGAAGGATCTTGTGTTTATGTGCCTCCATACACGGGTGTTCCATGGTGAAATATGTTTATCTTTTTGTTGCAATTGGCCATTCAATCTTATATTCTTGTTTCTTATGCCTCTTCGACTACTCTTTCAACTTGACCTCCAAAAGTCTCATCGGCCAAATCTCTCCCCATCTCATTGCGTTTCTCTTCTTCCATGATCCCCATCTTCTGCACATTCATAGATTTGGAAATTGCATCCATTGGTGGGTACGGCCTCTCCTCTTCTGGCTCATGAACATGGGAATGGAGATACTTTTAGGGATCAACCTCCCTCCTTCAATGAATGTGTAATAGGAGCTCAAGTTTGGTTGTGGGATAGGATGTTGAATTGTTTGAAATCTTTTGGGAAAAATTTTGGAGAGCTTGGTTCCTCCTCTTTTGTCTCTTGTTTGTCCAAATTTGGAGAGCCTAGCCTCAGCCTACCCGATTTTCATCACCTTGGACATACTTCCCTTCTAATTGTGCCTTTTTATGCTTCTCCTTGTCATTTTTCTCTTCTTGTAGAAAATTTTTAATTTCTAGAACTATTTGGAAATCACATAGAAAGCCATTGTGTTTCTTATATCATACCATGTTTTTCATGTTGCACCTTCTTTTCTTCCTCTTGGAGGTACGTAGGTGATTGTTCTTATTTTAGGGATCTTAGCCTTAAGGATTTCCTTCTTGTGTAGGTCATAGGTGTGTGTTTTTGGGTGAATTGACCTCTTGAATATTTCCCTCCTGCATTTTTATTTATCCTTTCTTATTAGGTAATTCCTCGGTGTGATGGTGCTCTTGGTTGGAGTTTGAGGCCTCCCCTGTCTCCTTGCTTTGCTTTTTCCTAGTCTTGAAATTACATGGGGCTGCCTCTTTATTTTTCTTTCATAGGGGTTCTTAGAGTGGCTAAAGTGGAAACCACTTCCTTTTCAATAGTCCCTAGTGAAAGGTTGGTTTTCTTTGAGGGGAGATATTAGTGATAATCTTGAGGTCACAGTATCTCCTCTTCTCTGTTCCCTCTTCCTCTTTCTTATTCATCCTCTTCACTTTCCTTCTCTGCTCCTACATCTTCTATGGTTTTTGCCTCTGTTCCATTTCCTCTTCTTCTTTTTCCTCTCGGTCCCTTCTTCATGCAGCTTTAATGCTGCTTTATCAGGATAGGCGGACATCTTTCGAGTGATATTTTGTGTCCACCTGATGAATGCTTCCTATTTTAAATCCTTGATGAAGTGGACCAGTCTGGATTTGAGTCTGTTTATAGTACATCCCACTATGAGTTTAATGAGACCATGATGAGATAGGTGTTTATATTTCCTCTCCCTTACCCTGCGGCTCTATCTTTGATTTAATAGAGGAGGAAATATGGGATATTTAGTCTCTTATCTAAATGAAAATCCCCTTTGAACCTAAGTTCATGCAAAAATATAAAGTGATATCCATAGATCACATGATATACCACTCATGAGAGATATACTTCATGATATGGTAAGCTACCTCATCAGTGGGTAAAATGGGGCTTTCCTTCTTGCTCCAATATTATCTTTAGTGTATTCCTCATTGGGAAAAGAAGAAACTATTCTTAGAGGTAGTCACCGATACTTTGTCTTCTCTGTTCCATTTGACTCCTCGAGGTAAGGTGGTGACTCTCTTGATGATCTACGAGGGTTACGGTAATTGCAAGTCCTCTTACTAATGTGGTGGCACTATCATCTACTTGAGAGTGCAAGGCCATGAAAACTCTCGAGCACTTCATCGGCATACCCCTGGAGGAGCTGAAGAACCACAACTGTCGATGGTTTTACGAAGATGTCATGGCCAGGAGGATGTAGCACGTTCTCTCTATGTCGTGGGCTCCCTACGGCCAAACCTCCACCCATCTTGTGGTTGGGTTAGGTATGTGATTTTCTATGGCTTTTTTCCACGAGGCACTATGATATATAGGACCTCAAATATTTTAAATTTACCTGAAAATGTGAATTCCTTATCTATTCCTTTGAGAAGCTTATTTGGTTTATTGAATTATATGGCTTGGTCGTGGCTTCTTTTATTCATAACAATTCTTGCAACTTGATTGGGGTGATGCATGGCTACGCAATTACGATGTTTTTGACTTGAAGGATGGTCTTTGGGGTGCTAATACACCACAGTGGTGCCTTTCATTTCACCTCTCAACCCTCTATGGCTTCACGAAACTTCTTGTAGCGGTAAGAAAAGTTTCACCTTCGCATGATACATACAGCTCGACCATGGATCGAAGCTCCTCGGTGTCTCCTATATTTTTTTTTTCCTTCTTTAAATGATCTCGAAAATTCCTAATATAATGAGGAAATAGAGACAAGAAATCACGTTTTTTTATTCCAAATCGAGTGAGCTTGGAGCATATTGGTGATGTGGATTTTGGCATGAGGTTTCCATGTTGGACCATTGGTCCACTTGAACTTTATCATTCCTCTTTCCTCGTAATAAACTCCAATTCTTATTATCCCTCCTAACTATGTGACTCCATGTATGAAACTCCACCAAATTTTCACTTTAACTATTCGAGGGTAGCGGGGATGCTTGGCCACCATTTTGCCTATTAAACTCTTTTTTATCAACATTTACTCATTTATTCAAATGATGCATAGAGAGAGGAGTGAGGGAGCCATACATGAGCCTACTTAATTGCTGATGAGGGAAAGATCCTTTGATGTAGGGGGTTGGAGTACGTGATTGTCACAAGTGATTTGTTTGAGTGAGGTGCTTATTTTTTGAGTGAGGTGCTTATTGTCTTTGATTTTTGTTCTCTTATAAATACCTCATGGAAGACACAGATATTTCTCTTAAGTATTTTCTCATCTGATCCTCTGGTGATATTAGAGTATCAATCTTCATCACTCATGTCATTCCTTTTTGATGTGTTGGATGCATGCACGGATGTGTTATAAGTGATCATCTTCCTCTAGCGGTTTCCTTATTATATTATTGGAGCTCAAAATTTCATGACACGGAAGAAAAGAGTGTAGCGATGCTAGGGGTGGTGTTAGGATGTGAATGGAGTGGTGTAGTGGAGGAAAAAATAAGAAAAGAGGCCATGCGTGTGTATTTAACCAAGCTGAAAACTACGAGTGGAAAAATAAAGGGTTTCATGAGTGAGTCTTCATGCATGGGATGGAGTGATGGTTAGGGATGGTAGACATAGGTAGAAAAAAAAATTCATGTATTTTGAGGTTAGGGAGCCTTAGGTGAGCTTAGTTAGCCTCGGGTATCTTTCACCAATAACATTAGGGTTTCTTGTAGCACTACAATCCTATATGCTATAGAATAGGATAAAATTGGTATTTTTTCTCACCTGGTGGTAGAAATGGATGAAGTAATGCATGTTGGGGTTGGACATAGAGTGGATAGGTAGAGGATAGAGAGAAGATGAAAGGTATCCTTTTTTCCATATTGTCCTTTGTTCGGCAACTTTGTAAAACAATAGGTTAGTGCATAGGTTCTATTTCGCTCTTTTGGAATTTTTCCTCTTCTTTTGAAGGCGGTGGGCTATCTCATCAAATTTTTCCCCCCACGAAGCCTTCCTTGGGCGCCTCGAGGTTTCACAAGGATATTTTATTTCTATGTTTTTTTCTCTCTTTTGTTTTTCTCCGAGTTGCCTCCCAGTGAGGTTGCCTTCAACCCATGAGTCGGCCTTGGATGCCTTAGAAAGGTTTTCACCTAGGCCTCTTTATTTTTTATTTTTATTTTTCTAGAAGGTGATAGTTGAGAAACTATGGATCTTCCAATTACATTCACCTCTCTATTTATTATATTGATAAATTCGGCCTTAGACGAGGGCTTCTTGTAAATCTTTAGCCTATAAGCATTGACAAAGCGAGAGGATCCCCTCCTCATACATGGTCTGATTTGAAAGAACCCCATTGTCATAACATTTTTCCAATTGATAAGGTCCTATCCATGTGGTAATTAAATTTCCCTTTAATTCCCTTAATCTAGAGTCATAGAGAAGAACCCAATATCCTTTACGAAATGTTTTCTCTTTGATGTGCTTGTCATGCCAATCTTTCCTTTGCATCTATATTACTTATGTGTGAAGGAGGTCCCATTATTATAAATTCATCCAAACCATTGAGCTGAAGCGGGTCTTTTGCTGTTTGTGCCTTTGTGATATCCAAGTCTAGGTTGAGATTCCATTAAGGGTGTTATACTCAAACTCAATTGAAATCAAAGATTTCTTCCATAAACTAGATCATATGGAGTAAACCTTGTAGGCTTGTCTTCTGGGAGGTATTGTAATCCCAAGTGGCCTCCACAATCTTGTTTTCCAAATATTTTCTCTTCTTTACTCGAAACTTTGGTGAGGATTTTCTCGAGGAAGCTCTATTTGTCACTTCCACCTCGCCATTTTCTTGAGGATGACGAAGGGAAGTGGAAGTCTTGTGCTTTTATTTTGTCTTTGCCTCATGCGGTTATCGATGAGACAGAACGTAAATTGAGCCCCCGATCGGTGACTGCCTCATCGGGTATCTAAACTTTTAGAACACATTCTCTCTAAAAAATTCAACCACCTTCTCTTTTGTGTTTTGTCTTTACAAAACTTGTTTCGCTCACTTGGTCAAGTAATCGGTGGAGACTATGATGTATATCTTCTACCCGAGATGGTGGATCGATAGGTCGATGAAGTCCAACACCCCACTTGTCAAAGATAGCTCACAAGCCACTGAGGATATAAATGAATTTCGTCACTCGGTGTAGGTCTCATCTTATGACAATGATCACATCTGCGGGTGTATCTCTTGGCATCCTGGTGGAGGAGTAGACGATAATAGCCGGCTTGAAAGGCTTTGAAGGTTGTCCTCTTAGCAAAATAACCCCCATAGGACCATCATGACATGCTAAGAGGATGTCAAATATATCCTCTTCCCTCACACATCTTCTAATAATTGATTCGGACCCATTTTTGAAGAGTGTTGAGCGTTGAAAAAGTATGAATTCACCATGTGTTTTCTCATTCTTTTACTTTAAACATAACTATTTTTACTCACAGAAAGGTGGTTTATTACGGAACTATGGTAGAATTGCAAAGACTTATGTTTGTTGTGAAAAGTAACTAAAAACTACCTTTTATTATCGCGGGAATCAAAGCGGGGTGAACGGTATACCGAGGAGGCGAGGCTAAACGAAATGCTTGTTGTTCCTCTAATCGATAGACCATATCTTGCCAAAGAGAAGAAAATCGAAGTGCATTTCTAAGAGAAGGCGAGGGGACGGCACGGCCAGTAGTAAAATATCGAGTGATAGCTAACAAAATAAAGGAAGCGAATCCATCAAAAGAGATCCTTCGATCTTGAGGGATCGCTATTCAAATCTTATCTCATTCCTTGTCTTGTCTAGTCGAAATTGTTATATAAGGCAATGCCTTTAGAGATTGAAGGAGTCAAATTATTGATTGAAAACATTCCTCCTGTAATTATGCACTTTGTTGACTCTCGTGATCGAGAAGCGGTCGCGTAAACACTTTTTATGTTCAATTAATACAAAGATGTGTTTTCGTTCCATTTATCAAGCCTACGAGTAACCTAGCGGTGTTTCACTAGTCTTGGGGCCCGGCCACTGAGTGAGTCCTACCTACTATTTGTATTTATATCCTTTAATTACGGGTGTGTGATAATTGTGTTCGGTTTTATTACGATTGCGAGTTAGTTAATTCTTAGTGAATTGCTTATTGGTATTGCTATGTTGTGTTAATGAATTGAATTTACCATTTCAACAAAGATCTTAATTCCTATGTTATTCATCTTGTTAATGCTTACAAAGCTTTGTTGTTAAATATTTAACTCTATATTGTTGTTCCATTGGATTGTTGTTCATTTCGATTGCTACTTAATAACGTCTGCTTTGTCGATAGGGTTTAGTGTTTAACGAGTTGTTAGTCGATTTCATTTAAGTTAAGATTTGATTCATTAGTTAGCATTTTCTATTCAATTCCGGTGTGTTGTTCATTTACGATTCATTTGATTCAGTTGCGGAAAAGTTGCTTATTTACATTGTTACGATCGATGTTCATTTCCAACTCATTACATTTACGAGTTTTTCTTCGTTCAAGTTATATTTCTCTTTAATTGCTTTGAATTAAGACTCTCAGCGCAGAGGAGCAGTAGTTATTGCTTCCTCATTCCCGGATTGATTTCCTTGTTCCGGATTTGATTTCGGTTGCATCAATTTCTAAAGGAATGATTTATTAGTACGTATCCTTGATTGATGTTTTGCGAGTGAATAGTTCGGTTTGGTGTTTGAATTCATGTTATTGTAATTAGATTTCTTTTCAAGCATCCATTTACTCTTGTATTTAGAATATTGTACTACATCTCTCACAACACTGCTCTTGGCTCAAATTGCGACCTCGAACGGAGTACACTCTTGAAACAAAGTCGTTCTCAGTTGATAATTAATGTAGGATAAATAGACGTTAAAAGACACCTTTTATACCTCAACATTTTGGCGCCATTGTGGCGAGAGTGCATGCCATTTAGAAGGAGAGATGCACATTTTATTTTTTTACGCAGGAAGAATTGGGTATTAAAGATGGAAGGTAAGAACTGCACATCGAACGAGAACATACTTGCTCACGGCCCCTTCACGGCGGGGTGGTTAAGCTTCTTTCTTTAGGTAGGAATGAAGGCTTGTTCTTTTGAATGAATAGAAAAGCGAAAAAAAAAAATTCCTCCTAAACCGAAAAACCTAAGGGATCGTGACCCTTGGGAGAACAACTTTCATTGACGAAATCCTTAAGAAAGCTGAATCTCAACCATCGGTATGACCTACGAAAGTTATTTCTAGACAACCTACTAGTTCCCTTTAGGCCACGGAAGTCACCATATGTATCCTTCCTTTGAGATACATAGTCAAACGAGAAGAGTGAGAAAGATTCCCAAGAATTGAGAATTCTCGCCTAATTTCTCCACGAAGAAACTACGTAATCTCACTTGAGGGAAGGGAAATAGGGGAAACGGAAGAACCAAAATATCCTCTCGAAATAATCCAAGCGATGAAAGTAGCCGAGGATAAGGAAATCATCAACCTCCCATTCAAAACAAAGGACCTAAATCTCCTCGGGACAGTAGGCAGCCAAGTAACATGGCTATTACAGATCAAAGTGTATCGAGGTCATTCCTATTCCTTCTATTTAGCCTAGGAATTCCTTGAGATCCCCGAGAAGGGATATTGGCACATATTTGATCAAATGGCCTAGAACGGGAGGCAGACTAGCAAAACACCTCAACAAACTTCCATACTACAATATCCCATTGTGGATATTGCAGTTAATGCACCTATGAAATCCATTCTGTTCAACATATTCCTACATTTCATGGCTTGACATCGGAAGATCCGGATGCATTTGTTTGAATTCGATGTATTGTCTGGCAGGGGTATGGTATACCCATAGATCCCTAAAAATTAAAACTATTTCCTTCCACATTAAAAGGAAGCGACCTTGTTAGTTTTATGGGGCTAGGTGGGGGTGTTATAAATGATTGGGATAAGATGACGCATTTCTAAAGAAATATTAGGATTATTGCGAGTCTAGGGAACTAAAAGATGAAATATTTCAAATGACTGACAAGAGCCAGTAGAGCTGCGGAAGAATATGTGGAACGGTTTTGATACAACCTCTAGAGATCTCCTTATGCATCTTTACCCTTACGTGTGCTTGATGAAAACTACATTAATTAGGGGGATGAAGGATCGATAGGTTGAAACATTAAATTTTATGGGGAAAAGGTGATATATCGGGAAAGCTATGCTAACATTATTGATTTATGTATTAGAGTTTGAGAGGCGATACAAGGCTAAAATTAGCGAACATGATATTATCGCAAGGGATAATAGGACCTCAGTGAATGTGTAACTCGTGCATAGATTGGCAATGTGGAAGATTTTAAACGGTCTTCTAGGGACTCTAACAATGCGGTTCAACATTATTCAAACCAAACAAAAGCGAAACGGAGACAAAATTTGGCAATATTACGCTAAATGCGAGGTCAACACGGCCATAAAGGTACACTTGGATATAATCAAATTTTGTGCCATCTGCTGAAATATCACCCCACGAGAAGGATGTCCCTGCTTCCTACAGGTTTAAAAGAAGTCTATAAAGAGGCAAAAGAAGAATCATAAGTGGTATGCTTACTTAATGTGTAGAAGCGATAGCGTCGACAATCGGGTATACTTGTTGATCCATTCTCTTCTTTTCGGCCTCCTCGATATAATGCTTAGCAATATAATGGAATGTGGAAAAATCGTACCTTTCCCAAATTGGTCACAGGTCATTTCCTACATCATCATGGCCAAATCAAACAAGCCAAAATAATTGGCCAAATTTTCCTTTACGCCCATAGTTTTGGAAAAACAATGCTTATCGACCTGATAGTCCCCCTCCACTTCATAGAGTCGAGCTTGGCGGTCAAGTGGCAAAGACCTGCAAATCAGCCAGGTGGAACAATTCCCCTCTCTCAACTACACTTTGCCCGTACCATATACATTACCACAAAAACCCCCGAACCAATTTAAGACCACGACTCCCATTGGCAACCCCAAACTAAATAATAGGCCAGTTCAATCTTGTCCAAATAATGGAACCACCGAATTAGAAGGCGGGGCGGGGGTGTAATGACCTTCAATTGAGGTATGGGGGCGCATGTAGAAACGGAGAGAGACAAAAAATTTCACCGCACGAAGATCCGTTACACCTTAAAACAAACATTGCAAAAAAGAAGGTGGTTCAACAGCCAGGCTCAACATCAAACTCCCTGACGAAAGCCACCTCTTCTCCTCCATTCTAGAATGATTAATCATCCCTCACCCAATAGAATATACGATTTTGATCTTACGGGAGAATTAAAAAATTTGTGTATAAATCCCTCTCCTCCCAAGCTATCCAAGACATTCCTATTTATGCAAAAACCATTAAGGAATTGTGTATAAAAGAAACGAAGAGGAGAACAACAACCAACCTAACTATTCAAATAGTCCGTACTCTATAACTTATTATCGGGAATGGAAACACACGTAAAATATGAAGACCGGGGCAATCCTATAGTGATGGTGCAAATCAATGGGCAATCATTTCCAAATGCCTTGGTTTATTTGGGAGTTAATTAATATCCTAACAACCACCACTTGTCAAAAACTTGGCATTACATCATTAGATCCAACCACAACCTGGGAATTGGGTGGCCAGGTCGGTAGTCGAACCAAAAGGTACACTACAAGATGTAATGGTATCCAAATGGATTCTGAGGAATACCACTGCTAACTTCTAGTTATCAACCCAAAGAGCGGCTAGATGAATAGCACTAATTCTAGGTAGACCTTGGTTGCTTATTCTGGAAATGCTTATAATCAGCTCTGAAACGAGGCAACATGACAATAACAAGGGGAAACTATATCAAAAATTTAGCTTTATACCCAAGCAGAACAAGCCTATCAATAATCAAAACAAGGAAACTTAAACTGTATCATATCTTATGGAAAATATGATATCACCATTAACCATAGAAGATGCCCTCGATTTTAAGATCAAACGAGAGGATGATATCATTAATAGTTTTATTAACAAACCACAAATCGGATCCATCTACAATATCACATTGATTAAGGCGGCATTTGATAATAAAGAAGAAGAAGATCCTTTGAAAGACATTCAGTGAAATAATACCCACTACTTACGTATCTGTTAGTAAGATTGTGGAAATTGAACCGGAAAAACTTTAAACATTAACAAAAATTTGACTGGCAGAACGAAAAGATGGTCCAATTCTTTTAGAAAAATATGGAGCAGCACATAGGATTATCCGAACGTGGATAGAATTGAACTGAGATTATGTACACACCACATCTACCACCAGAAAAAGATGCGAGAGACCCATTCGCCAACCCAGCAGACTAAGCCCTCACCTTAAAGATATTGTGAAATGCAATTACAAGGCTGATGGATGTTAATTTCATTTACCCAATATCCCCAATAAGCGAAGTGGGTCTCCCCATTAGTAGTGGTACCAAAAAATAATGGAAAGTGGAGAATATGCGTAGATTACGAGAACTCAACAAAGCAACTCGGAAAGACCACTTTCCCCTTCCTTTCATTGACAGGTATTAGATACATTGGCGGAAAGAAATTCTTTTTTCTTTCCTAGGTGGCTTCGGTGGATACGATCCAAATCGGTGCCCACGAGGACTAAGAAAAAACCACTTTTACCTGTCCTTGGGGGACATTTGCCTACTGATTCTTACCCTTTGGCCTATGCATTTCCCCTGCTACATTTCAGAGGGTCATTCTTAGCATCTTTTCAGATTTAATAAATGAAGGGCTCGAAGTGTATATGGATGACTTCACACCTTACGGAGAGGATTTTTGAGCCGACGAGTAGAAAACTTAGAAAAGGTGTTGCAAATATGTATTGAAACTAGGTTGTTTAAGCCATGAAAAGTGTCATATGATGATGGCAGAAGGACTTATCTTAGGACATTATATTTCGGCGAAGTGGAATTCGGGTGGATCCGGTAAAGTCGAGATAATTTTTAATACCTACCCATCACACAGCAGAATTAAAAGTAACTTTCTTGGATTTTACGGTTATTATAGAAGATTTATAGAACATTATTCTCAAAATATTTCTTTATGTGCACTAACGAGGGAAATTTTGATTTTATTTGGACGGATAATTATTAACCCCCATCAAACCAAAGAACATACATCCCTAGTTGCAACAGGAGTATGTCACTAAATGGGTTGAATCGAGGAGGCACTTTCGAAAGCTACGAGAGGGACTGCGTAATACAATTTTATTTTCCAAATATTTGTCGATACGGCCTCTGAGGACATAATCACAAATGGATGGCCGCCGATTTGTAGGTAATAAACTCGGCTGAAACATTACGAAATTACCACATTAAAATGCAAAATTACAACCCTTACCCACGGAAAACGACCGGGTAGAGAGCACAAATAAAGTGATGAATCCATATTGAAAAAACGATTTGCCTCACATAGACGTGTTGGGCTTCTGATTTCCGGAGATCATGGGCGTCTTGGGAACAACATGGAGAGGTACTACGGGGTATTCACCATAATGGTGGTATTTGGAAAAGAGCCCATATTTCCAAATGGGGTTAAAATTCGGACATAATAATAGCCACGGAGGTGGGTTTAGATTTAAATGAAGCCCAGGCTAAAAGATTATAGCAAATCAATGAGTTAGATGAAACTAGGCTCTACGCTCTTCATCACACTATGTTAATTCAACAACGAGAGGCAAAAATGGCCGACACCTCATCGAAAAAAAACTTCCATGAAGGAGATTGGACACTCCTATATGACTCTAGGTTTCGGGATTTTCTGGGAAACTCCGGACCGATGGCTTGGACCTTACGAGATACAAAAAATGCATGATAATGACACCATTACATTAACCACCATTGATGGATGGACATTCCTTTACTAAACTAAACGGTCATCGAGTACGACTTTACCATAAATTGCTTACTCGAGAATCATCCTACCAACAACTGCGGGAAGATTCTACTGTGAAAATTCTTCTTTGGAGATAACTCCTCCTCGACACCCATTCATTAAATCCTTCTTTCTTTTGAAATTTGTACATAAAAGTGTTCTTTTACTTTTCTTGTTTTTTGTATGGAATTTCGTTTCTTCATTAATGCTTATTTTTATTATTGTAAATTTTTGTTGTTCATGCCAGGAACATTTTGTTCCTTTCGAAAGGAACATCATCATTGTTGGATTGTTTTTTCTATTCCTTTCGAAAGGAACGGCGGTTGTGATGTTTGTTTTTGTTGTTTATGGAATTGTTTTGTTTGTTCTTCGAAAGGAACGGCGGTTCCTTGAAGTGTTTGTTGTTCCTTTCGAAAGGAACAACATTTCCATGATTGTTTCTGTTGTTCCTTTCCAAAGTACTTGACACTTCTTAGTGCATTTTTTCTTCATTTTAGAAGCGACATTTTGAGGATTTCTAATGACTCTTCTAAAAGCCAAACATATTATTTATACAATATTACACAAATTAAAAACTTACTAGAATCGGCAAATCAAAAAAGAAATTGCCATTTTTTTTAAGAAATTTTTGTAGTGATAAGAAGAAGGAAAAAAGGACATAACCACCAATATTGCTATGTTGTCTTACTATCACTAAAATTAATGGCTATCCAATTATCTTTATCATGTTGGTTCTTCACAATTTTTATAAATTTCTTTGATTTTTATTTATTAAGTAAGAATAAGGGCATATTATTTTCTATTGAGATGTTTATACTTGTTACCACCATCCCTACTCTTAAGGAGTCTTGGAAGCCATCCTTTATATATAAGTAGGAAAGTCTTTATATGAAAAAAATAAGAAAAAATATCTATATATATCACTAACAATTCTATGATATGGCGGATGGAGGATAGGGGTCTCATCAAGAGCTGGCTACCATGATCATAAGGAAAGTGAAGTGGCATTCTGTCTTGTTACACACCGGGGATATGGTCCAATGGACGGTGAAAAAAAACCAAAAATTCCTTGGAGCAGGGAGGTCTCATCACGATTCGGCCACCTTCCACTTTTAACTTCTTTCGGGTGAATAGCATTGTGATTTATCTAGTCCCTAAACTTAGGCCCAATAGCCTCCATTATGACATCACACGGCACTTTACTAGGCATAAATGAAGGATAATGGTTCCAGGAGGTAAGAAAGAAACTTTGTCAAAGTTATGGACACATGGGAAACGAGCTACTAACGATGGTATTGGAGTCACATTTTTACAAATCGATAGTAATGTTAAACCCTTTTTCCTATATCCCTATCTAAATATCAAATGAAAGTATGATTCCTAAACCCTTGGTTTTGAACTTTATTATACATGACATTCATCATAAATCGATCACATTAGTTTGAGTAGATAATAAACGCATTAGCACTTGTGTTTACATCGGTGTCCCTTTCATATCTTTGAATCATTACAAATGTTTCTATATCTATTTGCAATTTCGTCTGTCACATCGATTGATGATACGATAATTTGATTGATTGTATTATAAGTATGCATGCTTTTTCATTGTACAACTGTTGTGCCATACTTTTCTCTCTTATTTGACGGTCGAGGACAACTTTATCATCCTTCGGGGGGGCGTAAATGCCTCTTAATGTTGCATGTAGATAAAATCCCTATATTTCTTTACCTGCCCGCATAAATCAAATCCCTATATTCAACGCGCTAACAAAAACTTAACGATATTATTCCAATCTACTATGCTATGTTGTTCCATTACATTACGCGTCTGTAAAGAATTAACGAGTGTGTAGAGAAGATGGGGGAGGTCAACCAATTAGTAGCGAGCCACAAGTGCTAGTTGTTTCGATCTTCCTTACAGAAAATTCTAGAAAAATTGGGATGGATTAAATACCTCACAAGGCTACAAAACACTCATGAAGCTTAATTATTTATCGAGTTTTTACGAGAATTTGTAGGAAGGATTACTCCATGGTTAGAGGTAAACCGAATCGCAATAATAGATGAAATAATCACGAGTGTTAAGTCTACCCGGCGGAAGGAACCATATGGAATCATAAGAAAGGTTAGGCTTTAAGAAGCCATGAACATTTTCCGGAAGAAGGAAAAACATTGGTTGTCAAAGGCAAAGGTTTAAGCGGCATCGTTGGAAGGGCTCACATTGATGGAATTTGAAAAGTAGTACAAGCCTATATAACATGCGATGGAAGAAAAGATGTGGTAAGACCTCCCATGGGGTTATTGGCGGTATTAAAGCAAAAATATCTTTATGACTTGCCTACATTTTTAAATTCCTTACTACATGATGTTACTGAAGTAGTATAAGAAAATCTCGCTGGAACATGGTAGTCGCCACCATTTCTTAATTAGATTAATAGTAAGTTACGGCCTTTCCCATATGAACGGTTGGGAAGAACTAATATTTTCGATTGATGGAGGATTAGCCTTGCCCCAAAACGAAAGAGAATGGCTAGCATAGCGGCCAGAGCCATCAAGTATAGACAATTCTCCGGGTTCAAAAAGAAGTAGGGGAATGATAGAAGGTCTTAGGAGTAGCGATGGCAGGGCCTTGGAATTGCCCAACTCGGAGGATGAGCAGCCCCACAACTAGAAGGAGAGAGTCCACTGCGCTAATGAGGATGAAGAAGAAATGAGTCCCCACATAGTGGTGAGGAAAAAATTCACCACACCGGTGGTGAGAAACAAAGTAGCCACGGGGAAAATGATGAAGAAGAGGGAATTACGGAAGAAGAAGGAAGTCCTCATACTAGTGTAGAGGAATAAATTTGCTACTATAATGAGAAGAGGTAGTTACCATACCTATGAAGAAGAAGAAGATAATTGCGGCGATTAGAGCGAAAGAGGAGACGAGCCTCCGAAACCACCTTTACAAATTCACCACAAAGCCCTTTAACGAGGACAGAATTGGCCCAAATTTTGGCCAATATGAGTGAATATGTGCGGCCCACGACCCCTTCGAACCTTAATGTTGATATCAATAAATTGCGGGGTAAGTGCACGTAAAGAAACGGTACAGAGATGTCCCGAATGAAATAGAAGGAGGAAACCCTAACGGAACAACGAATCGGTGGGGTTACTTCCCCGAGAAGTATGGACAAGAAGAGGTGAACAACGCAGCGAGTAGTGTTTAAACTAAAAATTCTCGGTGAACGTGGGGAGAAAATTGGGGACCTTCCCCCAGAAGAAGTGTTCGAAAGAGAAAACGAGGAGAAACGAAGGCTGATGAAGAGCACGAGTGGCACAGAATAAACCCCGGCGGAGCAATTGGGTTCGAGAAAAAGGAACGGTCATTCCATCAAGGAAGAGAAAGAAAGTAAGCAGAATTGAGAAACTTCGTAGGGAACGACGAAGCTTCCTGGGAATTAGTGGAACAACTTAGGCGGACTATTAGGGTTCTTAAAATGAATCGAATGCCCAAATAGAACCCGAAAACACGATCACCAAGCAGGCAGAAAAAAAAGGAAAAGTGGCTACTAAAACAAAGCCCCAAGTTATACCAGAGACTATGGAAACCGAAATTTGACCTAATCGTAAATATGGAATAGCGAGGGTAGTTGTTCCATATGCGACTTCTCCGGATGGAGCAACCTCGAGTGAAATGCACAAACTGTATTCAAAACACTTTTAGTGATCCTACATTAGCAGGACTCCAAGAGGAGTTGGCACGAGGCTCGCGGGAAAGGGAAAAACTTGAAGAGAATACGGTCTGAAGAAAATACACGGGAGTTGCAATGACGGAAATGAAGATCATCATGTAGCGGAGGCTAAACTGTGAGAAGTGTCGGAAGGCAGAGGGAGAAAGAGGCTGAAAAAGGTAATGAATAAATTAAAAATAGCTCAAAATCGAATGGATACTCTGCTCATTATACACGGATGTTTTAGCTTGTAGATGCTGCTAAATTATGTGCTTTATTTTTATTAGAGATATTTACAGCTAAAACTTAAAAAGTAGTTAGGCGGGAAAGTCCATAGAGTTAAACACTATAAATGATTTTGTAACATCTTGCCAAACTCTATGGGGTTAAGGTACAACATCTCTTGTGTGAGTTCCTATTTTGCATAATCTCATATTGGAAAATGATATTGAGACAAATCTGACCCCTTTTATTGGGTGACATCAAATACCAAAGCATTTATTTCATTTTGTTGTTAATCGACTAAATGGCTCAAAACCTATAATGCTGAGAAGGCAAGAAAATGAGTTAGACTTGTGGGTTAGGGTGAACTAGCTTCATTACAATTATGGGCTAGGCAAAAGAATTTGATGAGAAAGGTGGTGT
Organism: Pinus albicaulis; assembly: GCA_034641835.2. Lineage (NCBI taxonomy): Eukaryota > Viridiplantae > Streptophyta > Pinopsida > Pinales > Pinaceae > Pinus > Pinus albicaulis. Next base: position 29,565 of record JAXQQM020081188.1, on the reverse strand, counting down.
CTGAAGCATTGGGGCTTTGTCCATAAAGAAATTTTCTTGAATGGGATAGAATATTTTCTATCTATTAGAAACCAAGCCTACACTGCTTGACTAAGGTCAGGGTAGAGAATTTCCAATCGGAATATTCAAAATAGAGAGTCATTTAAGCTATAAAATTTTTGGATTAGGCTGAACTATAGTAACTTGGTTCTCTATAGCAACCTCATTTTTGAGGGAAGGCTCATTCTAGATGGGGTGTAGGTTTCGAAGCCCCATTGCATGGTATCCTATGACAAATTATAAAGCCATACGAAATACACGAAGGAAAGACGAGGCATGTCTTGAGCTTTTATTGCAATGCATGGTTTTAGGCCTTTTGATGAAAAACCTTCTCAACTTATTCTTTAACTTCTTTGCATGTAAAATATGGTTTTCATGATGAAATGAAAAAGGGTAAAAGCGAGAGGTATGTTGAGCATTGAAAAAGGTATGAATTCTACCATGTGTTTTCTCATTCTTTGCGCAACATAACTCTTTTTACTTTCTAGAAGGTGATTTATTACGAACTATGGTAAAATTGCAGACTTATGTTTATTGTGAAAAGCTTAACCTAAAACTTCCTTTTATTGTCAAAAACGGGAATCAAGCGAGGTGAAACGGTATACCGGAGGTGAGGCTAAAGTAGGAGTAACTATTGTTCCTCCGGTGGTAGACCATATCCTGCCAAAGAAAGAATAAATCGAGTGCATTGCTAAGAGGTAGGGAATGACGGCCACGGCTTCGGTAGTAGAGATTGAGTGATAGCTAAAAAAGAAAGACGAATCCCTCGGGATCCTTCGATCCTAAGGGATGGGCTGTTCCAAATCTTATCTTGTTCCTTGTCTTGTCCGTCGAAATTGTTATATAAGGAAATGCCTTTAGAGATTGAAGGAGTGAAATTATTGATTGAAAACATTCCTCTTGTAATTCTGCACTGTTGACTCTCATGATCAAAGAGTGGTGTTGTAAACACTTTTTATGTTGATTAATACAAAGACGCGTTTTCGTTCCATTTATCAAGCTTTGAAGTAACTTGACGGTGTTTCATGAAATTACCAGGACCAAACCACCGAGTGGAGATACTGCACAATTGTTTGTATTTCTATCCTTTAGTCTTGTTGTGTGATAATTGTGTTCGGTTTATTACGATTGCGAGTTAGTTAATTACTTGTTGAATTGCTTATTGGTATTGTTGTGTTGTGTTAATGAATTGCATTGTTGTTCCATTTCAACAAAGATCTTAATTCCTATGTTATTCATCTTGTTAATGCTTACAAATCTTTGTTGTTGATATTTAACTCTATATTGTTGTTCCATTGGATTGTTGTTCATTTCGATTCTGTAATAATGTCTGTTGTCAACGGGGTTTGGTGTTTAACGAGAGTTGTTAGTCGATTTCATTTAAGTTAAGATTTGATTCATTAGTTAGCATTTTGTTGTTCAATTCCGGAGTGTATTTGTTCATTTCGATTCATTAGTTTCGGATCGCGAGAAGATTTCTTATTTACATTGTTACAATATGTTGTTCATTTCCGGCTCATTACGTTTATAGAGTTTTTTCTTAGTTCAAGTTCTATTTCTCTTTAATTGCTTTGAATCAGGCGCTCCAACTATAGAGAACATTGGTTATTGCTTCCTCGTTCCTAGATTGATTGCCTTGTTCCGGTTTGATTTCAATTGCATCAATTTCTAAAGGAATGAGTTATTGCTACGTATCCTTGATTGATGTTTTGTAGAGTGAATAGTTTAGTTTCGGGTATTTTGAATTCATTTTATTGTGTAATTCGTTCTTTTCAAGCACTGTTTACTCTTGTCTTTAGAATATTGTACTACATCTCTCACACGGATTTATGCCAAGCTCAAATTGCGGCCTCAAATAGAGTACACTCTTGAAACAAAAATTCATTCTCGGATTGATAATTAATGTAGGATAAATAGGCATTAAAAAGACACCTTTTATTCCTCAACAAGAGATTTCCCCCAATCCAAGTAAAAGGGGTGTTTTTTCTTGTAATGAAAGGTTTCGAGGAAACCTCGTGACCCGGGGTAGTTGGCTATGTCGGCAACTTGGGAGAGAGTGTTGAGAGATAGAAAATAGATGTTCTGCATCTAGAAGTTGATCATCCACCATCCTTCCTCATCTACGGATAAAGTTGAACTGAATAAGAAATGTATGACAAAAATTTTCCTTTTCATGGTTTATCGACAATTTTCAAATCAAGCATTTGCAGCAACAACGACCATCTAATGATTCTAGCATTGACATCATGTTTATTCATTAAGTACTTGATTTATGCATGGTTAGTATGTACAAAGAGGCTCAGATAACCCGGTAATACGGTGCCTTGATTTATTTGGGAATGGACAATAGCTAAGAGATCCTTTTCGGTGACGGTATAGTTAAGTTTAGCCTTGGAAAAATTATTTCTAATGAAATAAATGACATAGGATAATTTTTCTTTTAAATGTCCCAAGGGTCCCCCACGAAACTTTATCTAATGAATTTGTATGAATGTGTGGAAGGGTAGAGACCAATTGGGACCTCGAAGTATAGGGGTAGTGCTAATTTTTCCTTAATGAGATCAAAAGCCTCCTGGAAAAGAATAAGCCGAAAAAAACTCGGAATCCTTGGCCAAAAATCCAAATAATGGCGACCATTTCTTTTCGAAGTCACCAATGAAACTCTTGTAGTAACCAACCAAACACAAAACACGACATCTCTCTTCTTTTGAGGAATATGCACCCTTTTTACTATGGTGATTTTGTTCGGGTCTACTTGTATTCACCTTTGTGATATGGAGTGGCATAGGACTATCACTGCCCTTTAAAAAATTCACACTTTTCGAGGTATCATGGAAAGATTCATTTCAATGCACTTCCCTCAACATTTTCTATATTGGAGAGATCCTCCTAGATATCATACCCATAAGGTGTGAAATCGTCCATTTAGATCTCTACGGAATCATGGACTAGTTCGGAAAAAATTCTTAAGATTGCTCTCACGGAAGATATCGGGGCATTGCGTAGAAAAAAAGGAAGATTTTGTAAGAAACGAGTGCCCCAGAGTACATGTGAATGTGGTCTTTTCCTGGTCCTCGGGCACGATATGAATGCGTTTATACCTTGAATCCATCCGGGAAGAGAAAACTTATTGCCTACGAGACCATCTAGGACTTAATTGATGAAGGAAAAGGAAATGGTATTTATTATTGGCTTTGTTTAGTTGCGGTATTCGACACGAGGATTCACCACTTCCCATTTTTCTTTCGGACTAGAACAGAGGAGACACCCACTCATTATTTGATATGGGGTAGATGAAGCTTTACATCTAGCAACTTTTGCATTTCCTCCTTGGCTATGTCTTTTAAGTATGAGTTCATCCTCCTTGGTTGGCACGCAAGCTTGAATCCCTCTTTAATATAAATATGATGCATGCACAACGATGGATGCACCCATTTCATGTCCTTGTAGTCCCGAAAAAAAATCTAAGTTTTCCTTTAGGAGCTAACACAATTTATATTCTTCTTTGGGCGAGAGGAAGGAGTTAATATTTAGGGATTTAGATGGGTCAAATTCCACGGCCTTGGTGGCTTTTGAAGAGGTTGATTCAGCGTGCAACTCAATCGAAGGGTGGCTGATTATCTCAGGTCATCGAGTGGAATGGCGGTGGGGGGCTAGATTTGAATGATGTGGTCGATAGAGATCATCCTCATCGGGGTTGTCCCCCTCCCCAAGAACAATATCTATGGTAAAAATGGGGTAGAGTATGGTACTATACACCTCATCTTCTTCTTCTTCATCCTCTGACCACAAAGGAGTGAGTCATGGTCGATGAAGGGTTTGGGCGAAGGGAGGATATAATACCGGTTGTTTGGACGGAGCCCATTCTTGATAGACATGTTTGCGGCCACGCCTGGCGGTATAAGTATCAACGGTGGCCGGCCCGAGTCTTCCTAAAATGAGAGGATATCCATTAAACTTGGATTTTGGTGAAGGACCATAAAATTTGTGGAGTACTCCCGGGAGTCAATCGGGATCCCTTAACATCATCACTTGATTCCTTTCGAATATCTGTGGAAATGTACGCAAGTTGCATAACGGTGGTGGTATTTCTCGAGGCTCCTTGGAGGTTGAATTTAAACGTGGTTTCCCTAGTCATCACATTGATGGTAGTCCCCAAAGGTTAACCAAAGTGTGGGGGACGATGACACCATGGTGTGTGTCCCCATCTGCTAGACTCTGAGTCCGGTGGCACAGGAAGATCACCCTTCCCAACGATAAGTTGGACGGTTGTCCTACCACATTGATGGTGGGGGGTGTCTTTCTTCTTTATCTAGGGCTTTTTAAAGAATTTTTATTTGATTACTTTATTGTAAATAAGAACATCCTTAATGGCACGGAGAAGGGCATTTTCACACCTGAAATTCTTGATTCTCCCAGAAGTTTGGTCTCTTCTAGGGTGTGATGGCTAGGGTGGATTAGGCGCTCGGGAAAGGCATTGGGGAAATTTTGGGGTCTAAAATGGGCCTCATAAGAAAAATGTCTGACCAAAATAAAACTTTATAAGAACCAGCCAAAGATTCAAGATGATGATGTCGACCATGGGGGATGATTTCTTCATTTTTAAGTAAAAGGGTAAAAAGATTAAAAAATAATTAAATAATAGAACTATTTTTTCAACTCTATTTTCAACTTATCTCCCAAAGTTTTTACTCAAATTTCGAGTGGGGGATGATTCACCATTTTAGTAAAAGGGTAAAAAGATTAAAAATAATAAAATAATAGAACTACTTTTTCAACTCATATTTTGACTTTATCTCTCCCAAAGTTTTTACTAAAATTTCGAGTGGGAGTACAGATTTGGATGCAAAATTTAATTCCTCTCCAAGGAGTACCCATGTTACATACTTTCGATGGACCTGCTACACAAAAAATGAGAAATACATGAAAAAAACGTGATTGCGATCATGTTTTTCATGTGTTCTCATTTTATGTATAAGGGTCCATCAAAAAAGTATGCAACATGGGTACACCTTGGATGAGAATATTTTCATCAACAAGTAATCCCAATCGAAATTTGAGTAATGCGTTGGGAGATAAGTTGAAAATATGAGTTGAAAAAAAGTAGTTTTTCTTTTCCCTCTGGAGATTTGATGATGTCCATCCGTCTTATTTTATTATTTCCCTTTATTATTTTATAATTTCCTTGAAGGCCCATTTTAGACATAAATTCCCCTAATGGAGATTGATTGGTTTGAAATTTTATTCATTTTCCACCTCCAACCTTTGCGGGTGGAGATTGACTAAAGGTTAATTTCTGTATCTCCATAGCATGGTAGATATGATGTTTCCCAGCATGAAGCATGTTGCTTGATTATTGTTTGGGTTCGGATAGGGTTGGGTGGGCATGTGGAGTAGCAGGTGTGGTATAATGGGTGGTAGGGTTGAGGTTGGGGTGGAGCGATGAAGTAGGTGGTTGGTTGTGTTGGAGCCTCCCACCCTTGTGATGGGTTACTCGAGGTGGTTGAGGAACATCTTTAACTGGAAGGGTTGGTTTTATAGGCCGGGGTGATATGGAGAGGGTATAAGGCATGATAGGAGCGTGGGCTATTATCACTCTCCCCAAATTCCCGGAGTTGACGGTAGGATTGGAGAAAGGTAACCATAGACAAAACTTTAGGTCAAGTAGCTAGCCCTACCGAACTAGAGGGCTATCTCTTTGTCACTTTAAGAAAGGCAATCGAATGGGCGATTATACGATGATTTTAGGCTAGCTATGTAGACTTAATAAATATATTTGTTTGATATTTTAAATCTTGGATAGAAAAGTTAGTGAATGGGTTGTATATAAGGTTTTTAGGTCTAAACTTCAAGGTGAACCTATAGAGAATATGTGAGGAAAGATAGGTATTTTTAAATCATATTAATCATTCATTGAGTATAGGATGAAAATGAAGGAGAGTTTGAATTAGCATTGCGGTGAATTCATTCATTTTAGAAGCAAAATAAACATAATATGGTGAATCTTGTCTAAAATAGAGCATTCATAAACATGAATTCTACTCTCGAACTTACAAGATAAGAATATAAATAATAATGCATGGTATTAAGCATAAAATGATAAACATAAGTGAGAAACACGGATGCTTAAATCATACCACAAGTATCTCAACAGTTCCTTCAAGTATGTCTACGATTTCATTCCATGGTGATTAAAGGCTCCTTTTAACGATATGAGACTATCCCGGCCCCAAAAAATACAAAATAGTTTCTAATTATAGAAAATATATACCATGACACCTCATCATGTAGAAATCCCATCCAAAATGGATCATAAATGCAAAATATGAGTCATTTCCTAGTTTCTAGGGAGGTTAGAAACCATTCCTTGAATTTTAGTATAACTAAGATTATTCGTCTGTTACATTAATTACATACTCCATCATGATAGGAAGCCAAAATAAACCTAATAACTCCAATGAAAACTCATAGGAAAACATTGACTCGAATTTGTGACCATTTTACGGAAGCAGCGAAGTGTCTGAGAATCCGATGTTGATTTGTGACAATTTTGATTGAAGATTTTAAAAACAATTTGTAGAATCGTAACATAACTTTAGGCATTTTTAGGCACTTTGAGAAGTCGAATCCACTGCGAAGAAAAGAACGATTCGACTAGCCTTGTGTGTCTAGTTTTCGTAGCATCTTAATTTTCAAAATGGATCATAGGAAGGCCTTCAAAAATCCATTCTCTAGGGTCACTCAAAAGCATAACGGAAGGGGATCCAAAGAGGAGGCAAAAACACTGAAAAATGGGTGGTTTGAGCTTTTTTCTCCCAAATTGCGGCTTGTCATGCCATGAGGGTTATTGATTTGTCATGTACTCATCAAAATACATCCATCCATGTAATAAAATCACCATTTGGATGCCTCCAAATAAAAGTCATCAAAGTATGTTACCCCATACTGCAGTGAGAAATTTCCCGAGTGCAAAAAATCATATAAAATACGAAAGTTCTCAAAGTTCTCAAAATTGGTTCTTTGCTTTGTAAGAACGGGCGCATTTAAGGAAGCTTCGGCCAATAATTCTAATTGATCCTTCTCCTTCAGGCTTCATTTGTGCCTCTTTAAGCCTCTTATTCACTTGTTTCGACCTTATTTGAGAGATGGTGTCCCTGGTGCGATAATGGTTTTCATGTGTCTTTGCGGCTTGTTATCCCTTTTAGACTTGTTCAATAGCTTCTCCAAATGTTTATTAACTATTGATAACCAAAGCTCTCTGTCCCCATTGATCTCCATGACGATAAGCTCATCGAGGTAAAATCTTGATTGATAAATTGATTGTCTTTCTCGTTCCAACACCTTTTGAGGCCTATTGTTCTTGGTATTCTTGTGTGTATTTCGACCTCCATCTCTTGGATTTTGTCAAAAAAAAAAATATTCTTTCCTTACCTCTATTTTCCTCCATGTCTGCTTTCTACTTACTTTGTGAAGGAAATTTGATTCACTAACGATGAAAATTTTCAAGTTTGAAAAGTAATTTGGGATTGGGAAATGGAAGCATGCTTTCAATTATGCTATTTCTTTATCTTTCTCTTTGATGATGTCTTCAACTAGTCTAGCCTCCTCATGCTACGATACCTCGGTATCATTGGCATTGAATCATTATGATGATGCAAGAGAGGCTACTCCTCTATCGACATTGCTCGACATGGGTGCTAAGTGTAAGAAAACTCCCCGGTAGATTTATGCACAAATACTTGTCTCTTCCCCTCTCATGGTGTGAGAAAATTCCACGACCTTAGAAATGCGAAGGTTGAATTGGCATGCTAGAAGATCCAATCTCCATTGGCTACATCTTGATGATGTAATAGGAAATATAGAAAATGTCGCTAACAATCTCACCGAGATTTCCCATGTCATGTTTATGGAGGACAAGTGATGCAACACAGTAAGTTAATTAGGTCATGATCAAAGACTAGTATAGTGATCTTACTTCTACTGCGAACCTTCTCATCCATATTAATAAATGTCGAGTATAAATAATGAGGCAAATGAAGTGTTTAATGAGGTAAAATACATCAAAAGCCTGATGTGATACCTATATAATGCGGAGAATATTCCTTCACAAGTGAATCACTTCATTATGAACATCAGCGAGGAGGAGCATACTCGTTTTGAGGGTATGCAGGGAAAAAAAAAGTAGGGATCCTCTCTAGCATGAGGCTTGAGAATTGCTTGTATTTTTCAATGTCTAGAGTCCATAGAAAGAGTGACCTTAACCATATTGTATCTTGTTGCAAAATAGGTGGAAAAGCTGAAGATCATACCCTCCTTCCATAATCTTTACAAAAATATCAAACATTGAGCTCTTTTGACACCTTTTGGCCAATGGTGAAGCATTAATCTCATGCATGGTGTACGTTCGGCTTTGAGATGGTGCCTCGTGAAGCTATTCTTTTCATTTTCCATGGTGTTTTGTCAACGGAATGATGAAAACCACAGGGTGTCGATGAAATGAGAGAATGAATGGAGATACGGAAAAAACAAAGTGTAGGAAAGAGTGAGTTTGGTGGATGAAATAGAAGGGTCTTGAAGGCTGAGAAAAAAGTCCCGAGAGAAAAATAAGTAGGTAGTGTTGTGTGTTAGGTTCGGGTTGTAGGTTGAATGAGAAAAAATTGATGTATGGAAGGTGTCGAATGTCTAAAACAAAGGAAATTCCCAATTTTGGCTACGAGAATAGCTTGTGCGATAGTAGGGTAAGTTGGTAAGATGGAATGGGGGTCATGGGAGTTAGTAAAAATTCTAATAAAAAATAAATGGATAGGGTAGTGTCTTCACTCCACAATGAAAGTGGAATGAAGGGAAATGGATAGGTATAGGATGGTCAAAACCTCAAAACACGGTCAATTCCCAATTTATGTTGTGGGAAAAACTAGTGTAAAATGTTTTTTTAGCGTTTGAGGGCCATGGAGTTAATTAAATTATAAGAAAATTTCGGTGGATAGGATATCACCATAGCTCCACAAGTGAAGGTGGAATGAAGGAAAATGGATGGGTGTAGGGTAGTAAAAACCCTAAAACACGATTAACCCCTATTTTGATTGTGCTCACTTTTGTGTTGAAAGCTAGAACGAGGGTTTTGATGGTGTAAAACATGTTATGGATGATAGTGTAGGTGATAGGAATATGTAGATAGGCATTTGGGATGTGGTTTTTAGGGTTTATGTGATGGATTTAGGGTTTAGGTCAAAGGGATAGGTTATGGTTTGTCAACATACATTTTTTTTTATATGTGGACAATGAACATCATGGCGAGAGCACTAAATGACATGAAATGATGCAAATATTTCAAAATAAATCCAAACACGAGCATGGGAGGGTACCTTACCTTGTATGAAAGGTCACACACCGAGAATGGAGCTCGAGTTTTGAAGGGTTTGAGGTTTCCAAGCTTTAAAACACGAGAAACTGCACTTTACGGGAAGCAACACTCCACGAAGTGTAACAATGCTCATGGGAGTGTAACAACGCTCATGGGAGCGTGGCAAGGAGTGTGCGGCGCATGCGCAACGCTCCGGAAGGTAACAACAATTGCATAACGCTTTCGACGTAAAAAGGAACTGGAAGTGAAATACAAAGCTCATAAATGTAACAAAGGTGGTTTAAAGGGTTGCAAGTAGGTTTTGATGGAATGTTAAGGTTGTGCTTCGGAGGTTAGAGAGTATGGAGGGAAAATGAAAAGGAAGTTGCTCTCTCATTCACATGAATGGGTAAATATGAATAAAATGAAGGGTTCTTCCCTTTTTATAAACTTTATGAGATGACCTTCGGTTAGAGGTCGGTATTTGGCTAAAAAATGAAAGTGTCGAAGTAAACGAGCCGGGCGGCGGGATGAGAGATTGTCCACTAGTGATTCCAACGCAACTCATTTCATCAATTGATTCGTATGAGTAAGTTATGGTACGCTCTTCATTTTCTCAAACAAGTAAAATTTGTGCGAACGGTGACGGAGTGATGACTTGGCAATCTAGTTAGCACCTCGGGAATCTTGGAAAATGTTCTCCGATTTTTAGCCGATTGATGTCATCACAGGATTTGATGTTGGCAGGGAAGTTGAATTTTCTCCTAATCCTAAGTTTGGAATTATCTATGGTGGGTTATTATTAGTTTAAGGGTGAATTTTTGGGCCAATGTAGAAGGTCCACATGGGGAAGTTGGAGAGGTACACTTACGTTCCCTCCCCCATGGCGAATTTGGATGGAAATTAAGTTTTTATGCAAGGATTGAATTAGTCACATATATTTTTATTTCCAAGAAGTGTGAGACCATAGTCATGAAACAATACATATTATTCGCAACATATTTATAATCCAAAGTTTTTAAGCATGGATATGGGATATTACATATGAAAACAAAATTATATGGTGGGGTTGGGGGCGGAACCCATGGCCACATGCACACATCACCAACGACTTACACTATACCAGCCACGCCAGGTCATACCCCCGCAGGACTTCACCACCATTTAAATTAATATGAAGCGGGAGTTGGGGATCTGGGGGCAAGCGCCTCCCACATGTGTACACGTGCTCGGAACCGAAAGACGATACCTATAATGGTGGGAGATTAATTAAGGAGTTAAGATGTGGTTTAACATTAAATTGTGTTTAACCCACGATAATCCATACTTTGCGGATAAGCGTAGTTGCGCTAAATCGCCCCACTAACCACACTTAAACTCATACTTATCTTAACATTAAGTGCGGATTATGTTGGCGAAGATTTTGTAAAACCACAAATGTGGAGAAGCTCCACATTTGGTGGAGTTAGCGCGGACTTCCGAGTGGGAGAAAAAACTCGGAAAATTTGATTTTTCCATGAGAAATTTCGACCAATTTTGGCTCGGGAGCGGTCATTATTGGTATATTTTGATGTTTTAGAGCCATTGGAGTAGGTTGCGAGAGGCAAAAAAGTAGCAAACATCATTTTCACAATTGAAGCTAATAAAAGGTACACTATGAAAGATGGACCCCGAGGAGATGCTTTAGGAGGGGTGAACTCCTTTATCAAAAACTTGTGTATATGTCTCTGTCATTTTTTCTTGTTGTTTTTTTATATGTTTTTGTTCACAATTGAGTTTCCATGCTTTTAATTTCATGGAAATACACTTAGTCTCATGAAGTTTTAATTAATTGTCGATCATAAACGCACATGTAAACCCTTGTATGATAATGACCAAATCACTTTCATGTTAATTCTGGCGATATTAACAACATTAACTAATAATCAATTTCGAGGATCAAGTTGTATTAGAGTGTAAGGTTGCAAAGGTTATTTTCTTTCTTTGCTTTTGATTGTGTAAGAAGGGTTTTTAATGATTTAACGATTTTGTAAATGCTTACAAGGTTGAAGTTGTAGGAGAGGAGAAGGGGTATTGTTTTTTAGTCTAATATTAGGACAAGAAGAAAGGGAGTTGTGGAGAGCATCATCTTCACCCAAGTTCCACTCAAAGCTTCACTTGAAGCACCTCAGAAGTTCCATCTCTGGGCGGTACAAATTGCACGAAGTTGAAGTGATTGAAGAGAGGTACGAAGTATGAGGAGTTGAGCTTGAATCGCCATTATGTCGGAAAATTTGGAGAGACTCATGGAAATTCAAAGAATAATATGTCAAGAGATACTTCAAGCCTTAAAGTGGTTAAATTCATGTTTGGTGCATTCACTACGGAAAGAGCGGGGAGAAGGTTCCAAAGCCTCCACATGGAGAAGGATCTTCGGATGGTAAGAAGGATGAAGAGAAGAGTTCAAAGACGGTAAGGAGGAAAGCCAAATCCATCTCACACATCCACATCCTCATCATCTTCATCGACATCTTCATCTTCCACTTCCACCACAAAAACCACCCACACTTATTAAAAAATCCCAAAAGAGAAAAAACTCCCATTACTCGATTTGGACATCAAGTTTGAACTTCCCATGTCTGATGGTGAGGTAAATGCGGATAATTTAGATAATTGGATCCATCGATTAGAATTATATTGAAAAAAAAATAAAAATCTACAAGAGGACGAAACATAAAAGATCCGGTTGGATTCATTAAGGCTAGAAGAACGACACTAGTTTGGTGGGAGGCAAATACTCGAGAGGAAATGCGAATTCATGGTAGGATATACATTTCTTGGTTTGAATTCATTTCTTCCATTAAAAGACATTTTTATCCATTAGCCCATATGCACGAAGAAATAATTAGTTGGAAAAAATTTAGGCAACTCAAAGGCCAAAATGTTAAAGAGTACACTCATGAGTTTAGAAAGAGGGATTTGTTAGGAGTAAACTTGAATTCTGAACCCACCTCTTGAAAAACATTGGGGGTTTAGTCCTAACGAAACATACTATCCTTATGTTTAACCCAGACAAATTAGATGAAGATGTGAAATCACATCTTGAAGCAAGGAAAAGAACATTCAAGAAGAGGGTAGTAGAAGAAGCCATTCGAGGTAAGGGAAAAAGGAAAGGGAGGAAAATGGAAGGAAAGAAGAATACAAGAATCAATAAATAAGGAGAAAACTACATGCAAACATTGTTCCAAAGAAGGGAATGATGAAGCCTTTATTTGGAAACTACATCACGAACTAAGACGAAGAAACCAAATAACAAAGAGAACAAAAGATGGCCTTACCACACAACAAGATCTTGGATCAATTCAAGAGATGAGACCAAGATTGTAGCCATGGTTAAAAGGAAAGGAAGCCATAAACGAGTACTAGTTCCTCAAATGATCACAACAACACTCCATATGAAGACACGAGAATATAACTATTCCATGTTAGAGTGATTTCAAATCATACAAAGATTGATGCATTGTTTGATAGTGGGTCACGAAACAAACACGATTTTAGAAGACTTGGTCAAAAATCTCAACCTTGAAATTGTACCACATCATAAACCATAACCATTGGGTTGGATAGTTAAGAATGCCAATTTACAACACGAGAAATACATATTTCAATTTTCTATTACGCTAACTTTGTTGATGAAGTCGAGTTAGATGTGGTTCCACTTGACATTACGAGATTATCTTGGGAAATCCATATTTGTATGATGGGAAAGTGGTGTTTTATATCCATGAGAACAAATATAATTTTCTTAAGGATGGGTTGGATTATATTTTCGAGAGATCATCGCAAAAAAGCGGAATATTTCTTTAGTTAATGCAAGGAAAATAAGGAAGCTATTAATACTGCGTCAAAAATTTTGTGCTTATACGCAGTCGAGAAAAAGGATGATGTTGACTATGAATATTTTGAAGGATGTGATGAAAAATTAAATCTGATTTGTTTGATGCGATGAGAGTCGGCATGGCGAGATGTTTCAAGTATATGGGTTACCTCCCGAAATTCAACATGAGATTCGGTTACGCAATGGATGTTCCATTTCCAAACATTGGTATGTATCGCATGAAAATTATGGAGAGTTTGGAAATAAAGATCAAATTCAATAATTGTTGAATAAAGGTATCATACGCCCATCACTTCGCCATGTGGTTCACCGATTGTTTTGGTACCAAAGAAGGACGAGACTTGGCACATGTGCATAGATTTTCATGCAACGGAATAAAATCACGGTAAAGAATCGCTAACCAACTACCACGTGATGATTTGATAGATCAGTTAAAGTATGCAATATATTTCACTAATTTATACTTGCGAAGTGGTTATCATCAAGTTAGAATAGGCAGGAAGACATTTGGGCTTGCTTTTAAAAAAACTAGCGATGGTTGTTTGAGTGGCTAGTTATGCCATTCGGTGCAACAAATTCTCTAGCTAATTTCATGGGGATTTAGCAAATGGTAAGAAATAGACCATTTTCTAGATGAATTAGTCATTTTTTACTTAGATGACATACTTATATTTAGCAAATCAAGAGAATAACATGTCATGCATGTGAAAAAAAGGTACTTGATGTCTTGAAAGAAGATCAATTATATTTAAATATGTCGAAGTGCGAGTTTGGTAAGACTTATTTAGTGTATTTGGGACACATTGTTGGAGGAAGTGAGTTGAAGATAGAACCTTCAAAGAGTATAGGCCATTCTGAATTGTTAGGGCCAATACGATTACGAGGTAGGAGCCTTCTTGGGGTAGCATAGTATTGGAGGAAATTCATTGATAATTTTTCTTCCATTGCGAGTATGTTACATGCATTGACAAGTGTTAAGAAATTCTTCCATTGGGGAGATATGCGAGAGAAAAAATAATTCGATGTACATAAAATATAAGTTCAACAACGGTATTGGCTCTTCTGGATCTTATATAGCCATTTGAGATCCAAAAATATGCTAGTGATTATGTTATGGGAGCGAGTTCTCATGCAGCATGGTAAAAGCCTATTTCGTTTCATTCTAAAAATTTTAATAGAGATGTGACTAACTATCCCACCTATGATAAAAGAGTTACCATGCATTGGTACAAAGTGTAAATAAATGGGCTTCTTATTTTTTTGGGAAAAGATACCATTATCCATACCAACCATAAACCATTGCGGTACTTACGATCATAGTCAAAGTTACTGACGATCAAGACACATTTCGGATGGATGGGTTATACTGACAATTTCATTTTGTGGTTATTAGGTACAAAAGGAATCTGCGATAAGGTAGGTGATATGCTCTAGGCCTATTGTAAATTCATCTATTATACTCGAAGCCTGATTCGATTATGCATGAAAGTCACATTGAACAATATGCATCACGTCAGTTTTCATGATGTATATGAAAGCTTGAATCAAGGAAACCAAAATGAGGATTAGATTATCATGTGCATAACGAGTTTGTTGTATGACTTGGGAAAGTTATGTATACCACGGGGAAAGAAACAACATCATAAAGGGAGGTGCACACATCATTGATTTTACGGAAATTTCGATGTAGGCAAGATAGTAGCGAATCTCCAAAGGTATTGTTATTGGCCACGCATGATTGATAGTGTATCTCGTTTTATTAGAGGATGTTCTTTATGTGCGATAAGTAAGCCTAGTAATAGGAAACTTGGATTCTACACTCCACTTACGGTTCCTTCACATCCTTGGGAAGTATCTCGATGGATTTTGTAGGTGGTCTTCATATGTCAAGGAAAGGTCATGATTACTTGGATGTTGTGGTAGATAGGTTCAACAAAATGTGCCTTTTAATGCCATGTAAGAAAAAATTACGGTAAAAAAACCACCAATATTTTATTTCAAAATGTGGGTTCATTTGGTCTTCTAAACTACTGTTATGAGAGTGATCGAAGTTCTGGTTTGTTGGGAATTTTTGGCCAAATTATGGGGCATGATGGAAACAAAGTTGAAGAAGAGTACAACATTTCATCCAGTAAACGGATGGTTAAGGCAGGGGTGTTAAATAGGATAGTTATTCATCTTATTATAGGTTATTGCATTAAGCATCCCAAGTTGTGGGATGAAAAATAGCATTACATTCGGCATTCATATAACGGGGAAAATCATTCTTCCACGAACACATCGCCATTTGAGGCATGTATTGGGTACTTGCCAAGATCTCCTTTGGAATTCATCTTTGAGAAAGATGTCACTATAGATGGTCATAGTGACATAGATAAGGCGAGGAAGTTCATTGAGAAAATTCGGTTGAGTACATCACAGTATGAGAGAAACTTGAAAAGAGTCAAAGCGGCTACAAGGAAAGACATGACAAATACCGTGTTAATCACAAATTCAAGTTGGAGATGAAATTTGGTTATATATAAGCAAAGGAAGATTGCAAGGGGGAGGTAATAATCTCGAGCCAATCTGTTATGGTCCATTTAAAATTCTCGAAAAGATTGGTACTAATGCATTTAAGCTAGATTTTCCTCCTTATATGCAAATATATTATGTTTTTAATGTTGAGAATTTGATATTGTTTGAGCCTCCTTTCATTGATGATCGAGGAGAGCATGTTCGTTTGCCATCATTAGATGATTTCTCACTAGATACCTTGATTAACTTTAACAAGATCTCATACTTGACGAAGGAATCAAAACTTCAAGGAGAGGGAATGTTGAATACCTTCAAGTGGGACTCAAGGGACAAAATCCTTCAAAGGCCAAATGGATGGAGAGTGAAAGGGTGAGGGAGTTGTACCCTCACACCGCTAAGCACGATAGTATCTTTTGGGGTCCAAAAGACTTGGTGTGGAGGAATGATCGAGGAGAGCTTGGTATTTAGCTAAAAATGAAAGTTCTTAGAAATTTTTTAAACTAGAGTGATTGGATAGAGCTCGTCACCCGAGTTCCAACACAACTTGTTTTACATCGAAATCCGAGTTAGTATGAGTAAGTTATGGTATGTTGTTCACTTTCTCAAGCAAATTTAAATTGTGTAGAACAATGAAAAGGCGATGAATTGGTAGTACGATCCAACACCTCGGGAATCTTAAGGGAATATTCTCTAGTTTTCGGCCAGTGACATTGTGAGGATTTCATCACCATATTCGCCAATGTTGCTTGGGGAAGTTGAATTTTCTCTTAATCCTAAGTTTGAATTATCTATGGTGGATTATTATTATTTTAAGGGTGAAATTTTGGGCCAATGGAGAAGGTGTTATAAGTCGATTTGGGCACCATTCCCAATGACACAGTTGGCAGAATTATCTCCAAGACCAATGATCAAGGGTCTATAATTCACCATCATTTCAATTGTTACATACCCTAAGACAAGAAAGCAAGAGACAAATCAAGCGAGACTTTCATCGAAAAGGTTTCCATGGTTTGAAGCTTATTATATAGCATATGTGAGCTCACCAACGCAAACTCTGAGGGCTAAGTGTGTTTCATACGGGTAGCCCCATCTTGAGGCTACTTTCTGCCAAGCACTTCCAGAGCATTCACGGTGCGTTGGTCACATTGGGAGCGAAATTCTCATTGTTCCGAGAATCTCCACTTGGCCGAGTGCCTTCTAGAAGAGTTCACATGTGTCAAGCTTCGGATCAAGTGTCCATTTGACATACACACGAGTGGAAACATGTCTTTCCTATTTTGGAAGATTATTTATTGCAAAAAAACCTACGGTTCATCTATCGGTGTGAGCACGGATCTAAGTGCTTGAGGAGGAAGAATTTGGTAGAGAAATGCTAGGGAATTTTGATTGAGGCTAGATTTGTGAAGATGCGGTGGAGATATTTATACGTGATGAGGCTTGGGAACGTTGTTGGAAGGTCACTTCAAATCAGTCACTAGGTTGTAACTTCTCAACCTATCATCGATAAAAGTACTACTTATTTTCCTATGCATATGTATTGGCTTTGATTTTCCATATTGCAAAGATCTTGGTTGATGTATATGGTTTATGCTTTGCGGATTTAGCTAACTAGCTTGAATAGATATCTATATTATTGCATCTTGTTGTTTTTCGGTGTTCTTTCTTGCGGGAAGCATTAAGCTCACAAACCACTTTAATTTGGAGAGTTGCCATGATAGACGACGAGAAGGAGCCATTTGAAAGCGAGCGAACAAGTAAGCCTCCAATCCTCTCACAATGTGTATATGTTCGAGTTAGGAGAAATAGGCGTATAGTCTTTCCTGTGTTTTCTAGACTAGCACCTATCTAGGGAAGCGTGATTTATCCATAATTCACAATTCTAGCCCAAAATAAGGGCCACGTGGCACGGTAGGAAGCTTCCATGTGCCATCCCCATGGCGGGATTGGATGATAATTAAGATTTTATGCGAGTCGAATTCGGCGCATATATGTTTGTTTCCAAAGTGTGAACAATATTCATGGGTGAAATACATATTATTTGCAACATATTTATAGTCCGTGTTTGTAGCATGGATATAGGCTATCACATATGGCAAAAAATCTTTATGGCGGGGGTCGGGGTCGAACCCACGGCCACATGCGCGGCACCAACGACTTACCACCATACCAACCACGCAGTCCCTTACCCCATAGGGACTTCACCACCATTTAAATTAATACGGAGGCAGAGTTGAGGGTACGGAGGGGGCCGGCCCCCTCTCGCATGTTCGCGCACTCGGAACCGGAGAAGGCGTACCTATAATCCAACGGGAGATTAATTAAGGAGTTAATATGTGGTTTAACGTTAAATCATGGTTAACCCATGATAATCCATACTTTTCGGATAAGTGCGGTTAGCGCTAAACGCGCCCACTAACCATACTTAACCTCATAATTATGTTAACATTAAGTGCATATTATGTTGGTGGAGCTTTTGAGTAGACCCCCAAATGCGGAGGCTCCACATTTAGTGGGTTAAGCGGCAAACTTTCGGAATTAGAGGGGAGAAAAACTAGGAAAATTTGATTTTTTCCATAATTGAGAAAGATTTAGACGATTTTGGCTCGGGGAAGAGTCCTTCTTGGTAGATTTTGATTTTTGAGCCATTGGAGCGAGGTTTCGGAAATAGGAGGCTTGTAAACATAAATTTTGTACGAGTTGAAGCTAATACGAGAGCCCTTTAATTTGGACCCGAAGGATATGTGGCCAAGAGGGGTGAAATCCTTTATCAAAAACTTGTTTATTTGTCTCTGTTATTTGTGCTTGTTGTTTTTTAATATGTTGTTGTTTGGCATTGAGTTTCCATGCTTTTCATTTCATGATACACTTAATCTCATCAAGTTTTAATGAATATTCAAACATAAGCACGTGTATAAACCCTTGTATGATAAGAAAACCAAAGCACTTTCATGTTAATTCTAGGCGATATTAGCACGGAATTAACTATGATCAATTCGGATACGGACCTTTACCACTTTTTTATTTTGACTTTTGACAATGACCCTTTTTGACATTTTTGCACTTGAAAAGTGACATGTTTCCCCTTCAAATGACATAATAATGAAAATTGAGGCTCCTTCATTCCTTTTACTCTTGAGGTGACCTTTTTTGGCATTTTAAATGAGACATGAAGACACGATTTTCCTTTTCTGAAAGCAAAACTTCTCCCTTTAAATAACACGACGAAGTTTGCTTTTAAAAAACATTGAAATCCTTCACATTTTGGATATGACCCTTTTCAAAACAAGATGAGGTGTGTTTGAAAATTGAAATGAAATCTTTTCATTTGATTGGAACAATAGGTCGAGATTGACCTCCCTTTGAAATTCGACGATCGTAGTAACTTTTGACCTTAAATGAAACCTTTAAGACATAATTTCTTTTTTTCATGAAACCTTTGAGATAGAAATGAGATGCTTTGAACCTTTTTGAAACTTGAACAATATTAATAAAGAAATATGGCTTTTTTATTTAATATTCATAAACATGCTTACTCCTTTTAGGTTTTTATGAATGAAATGGAGGGGGTCTACTTATTTTCGGTTAAAATTTGAAGATTTTCAAAGGCGAGAAATGAACCTATAATTTGACTATGTAAGAGATGGGGTGACCTAACCCTAGACATTTTCGGTGATGATGATGGATATGACCTTGAAAATGGTGGCGATGAATGAAATGAAGGAGAAACAAACATGATTTAGACCTCTTCGGTGACCAAAATTATTTTATGAAAATTGGTTGAAAAAGTAAAAAAAATTTGACCTATGACTTTGTGGAAAACAAGTATGAAAGAAAGTTATTTGATCAACGACATACCTAAGCTAACATGGGCCATGATGGAGGGATTCTAGCTATGCAGAGGCTACCATAGGTGCATTATGGTTTGCATGGTAGTAGGATTAGTGCACCTTGCATGCCCTACTAATATGAGCGGGAGCCCTTGAAGCCTTCTCTAATTTATAAACGAGTTTCTTTGGTCCTCCATCCACCTTGACATACCAAATTTGAGACCTGGTAAAAGAGGGACAACTATCATTGGCATGATTCTCTTCACATACTTAAGGAAACCTCTGTGACATTTAGTGGACATTCATTTCGAGGGGTCTTTTTTGGTATATATAGGACATAAGATGGCTAAGGTCCTCTCTTCTTCCTCTTTTTTCCTCTTGATATGCATTGTGTCCATTTGCAAAAGAAAAGGTGTGCAACATCTCACTTTTGAAGTCCTCCAGCATGTTTCCAATCTCATGCTTGATGGAGGTGGAAGTGGAAGGGGTGTTAGTCATGCTTTGGCTAAGCTCCTACATTTCTTCCTAGATGCTACAGAGTGGTTTATAAATATATTCTTAATGTCCTTAATTATTTGGTAGATATCTCCTCAAAGCAACATATTAAGAGTTTCTATCACCTCTTCCTTGATCCACAAGAATTACCAATTTGAGTGATCCGGGATCGAGGTGCGGTTGGCTCTTTTATAGTTCAAGCTGGAAATTTTCTTCATAATCCTCGAAATTCATCGAGTCCTAGAGTCATCCTAAATGTCTCCTCCTTAGTCTCTTTGGATGCGAAATAATCTTTTTATATTTGTTGTTAAAAGACTCTTGCATCTATTCTCGGGTAGTGATATTGTTCTGGAGAAACCATGAACATTGTGAGGATGCATCCTTGAGGAGTGGATGGGAACAATTTTATCTTTGTTCATACGAAGCATAGTCATAAGTCATGTAGACAACAAAAAAATTGAACATGAAGGAGTGTGAGGATCCTCAAAATTGAGGCCATAGAAATGTTGAAGGGATGACGGGGTGATGTTTCTTCATTCCTAGTTTCTCCATCATTTCTCTAATGGGAAAAGACTCCTTGGGCTCTAGTTTCGGCCATGGCTTGAATTGGTGAAGCGGAGTTCCTCAAGTAGAGCGAGTTCCTCTTCTTCCCCAATAGGCTCTTTAAATTTTCAAGTGGTTCACCTATAGAATTGTTCTACCTCACGATCGAAGAAGAGTGAAGAGTAATCATGTGGGGATGTGGGGGTTTTTGGTAAGAATTTTCCTTAGTTTTCCACATACATGAGGCATGAAAGAAATTATTTTTGTATTTCAATATTTTTTGAATTGATGTAAAAAACAGCTTATAAAATAATGCTAAAGCAAAAACAAAAATATACTTAGACACACTCTAGCAACGATGCGAAGTGGTGAGCCACAGTATTACACCAGGTGTGCAACTCTGAGGCTACTCAAATTTACTTTATCAACTAGGGGGTTGTATAAACTTGGAGGAGTGACAGTCCTTTATATTCATAGAAGATGAGCTCTACTCATGCCATCCTCATCTTAGTTCTCTGATGAGGGTGTTAATACTAGGGTTACTTCTAGAAAGGAATTATGTCACACTTCTAAATGCAATCTACAGATTGGAAATAGATCATAACATTACTACACTAAACGGAGATGAGCTTCTCTAGATCTATGTTTCATCTAACTATTCTCGAAGAGAGAAATATTTACACTTATGCTAATTCAAGAAAATTCACTAGTGGCATTCATAGTCTGAATTCTTGAGATTGAATTCCAAAACTAATCTAGAGCACACATGTTCCAATCAATGGTAACTAATTCCTATCTAACTTGTGCTCAACTACTATGTTTAATGATGTATCTGAAGTAATTTGACCACACTTTAAAATAACTCTGTTGCAAAATAAAATAAGGAGGTCACTTGGGTGGCCTAAGAGGTCCACTGGACCAAAGGTTCGGAAATTTGGACGTATATTAGGTGGCTCGGCTAGGCTTAGACAGGTTGGAAGAATGATTTTGAAATTTTGAAGGAGAAGGGTGTTTGGCCCCTCTGCGGAAGTTGCTATAGGATGTCTTGAAAAGCTACGAGAACGGGCGAGTGGAATTTGAGGCTAGAAATGATAAGAAAAAGGTTAGGAGAGGTGGGGAAAGGTGGATCTTAATAGATAAAGGAGTAGGAAACCCCTTGACCAAGCTCAAACTCTTCACAAAGCTTGTGTATTGCACCCTCGAGGTTTCTCTCATAGATATAGTGGAGTTAGGGATTTTGAGGTCTAAAATGGGCCTCATTAAGAACTTATAAAATAATAATAAAATAATAAAATAAGATTGGATAACATCATCAAATTTTAGAGGAAAAAGAAAAAAACTAATTTTCAACTCGTATTTTCAACTTATCTCCTATAGGTTTACTCAGAATTTTGAGAGTGACAACTTTCGTTGGATGAAAATTTTGATTCCTGCGTCTGAGAGTACCCATGTTGCATACTTTTGATTGATCTTGCTACATGAAAAATGAGAAATGCATCATTTTTCCATGTATTTCTCATTTTTTCGTGTAGTAGGGTCCATCTAAAGTATGCAACATGGGTAATCCTTGTATGAGGAGTAAATTTTGCATCAACGAAGTGCACGAATGAAATTTGAGTAAACCTTAGGGAGATAAATTTAATACGAAGTTGAAAAGTAGTGTTATGATTTTATTATTTTTTAATATTTTTACTTTTTACTCAAAAATGGTGAATCATCCCCCATGGTTGACATCATCACCTTGAATCCTATTATTTTATTATAAAATTTATTTTTGTTGTACATTTTTCTTGGGAGGACCATTTTAGATACAAAAATTCCTCTGTGAATTTGACCTCAAAAAATAGGGTTGTGAGTGACTTGGATGGAAGGTGGTTGATGAAGAGTGGCTTGAGAGAATGATGGTCTTTGAAGGGGTCATACATGCTTCTCTATCTAATCCTTCGATCAAAGATACTTGTTCATGCATTCGCTATTGAAAAATTATCTCATAAAAATGGTGGAAAAGATGAGTTGAATTTAAATAAACCTACCTATGTAATTGAAACATAAATGTTCACCCCACCTCTAAACCTACAAAATTTTCATGATAAGCAAAAGTAAAACTATCTAACTTTTCCAAAAAATCATAAGCGAAAATATATTTGGTACGTGGTGGAAGACCTTCCTCCTCGAAGATCGATGGAAGGAGTGAGGAGAGAGTCTTAACATACAATTTTAATGATTTATATACTCTAGGAACATGGAATAAAATAAATAAACTACGCAACATAAAATTAAAAGACATGTACACGAGAAGGCGAGGCCAATGGGTTGGGCCCTAACCCACAATCCCAACTCGGTGGAGAAGAAACCAAATTCTCATCTTATTTTCATAACCGGTATTTTACCGCAGATAATGAAAGTCAAAAATGTTTAATACAAAATCCAAAAAGTGCTCCTGGCTACATCCAAAAATTTGAATCTCCAGGCTCTTTATATGGCCTATTTATGCTGAGAGTGAAACACGGTAGCTCCCTAAAAAGTAGGTCTTTGTTCCCTTGGAACTTGATAGAAGTGGATCTTGGCTCCCTTTGATCATTCACTTGCTTGGATACCTATGATTTCGAGTTGTTGGAGGAGAACCTTGAAGAGATATTGGCTTCCTTTAGGGGTTAGAAAGTGATCAACCCGCTACAATCACTCCTTGCTATCTACTACGAGCCATGATTATGAAATCTTTACAAGAAATGGCTATTCCTTTGATTTTCTTGCATTTAAACCACATTAGGCCTCGAATCATGAAAACCCTTAATACACCATTCTCCTTAAGCAAATATGAAAAAATGAAATTAAATATGAGAGAGAAGAGAATAATTAAGTAAAAGGTGACAATTAACCCTATATAATATACCTAATGATGGTGCTCATCGAGTCACTAAATGACAAGTTAGAACAACTTCAAGAATAGTATTGAAGTCTCCAATCGTGCAAGTAAGTTGAAGATAAAGGAATAAATGCGATCTAGTCAATATCACAACTCAAGAATAAGATAAACCTATAGAATTTAAAACCAATTTAGATGTTGCGATTCCAAACAATGGAAATCCCAAGTGATGATTAGGTAACCAACTCAACGAAACAATAATGGAAGTAAATAGGAAATCACCACAAACGGATTAGGGAAAAGCGCAAGGTATCCTTATCAACATCGAGATGCAAAGAGCGGACAACTCGATAAGTATATATATTTAAACCATTAGAATAGAAAGAACACATTTATGTTCCGAGGAATGTTTGAATTTTGCGTAATCCGATCTTTATTATAACAATTCATTACAAATTTCTAATGATCGAAATATTCACAAAAATATTAATCTTGGATGGTTGATCCATTCTCAATGCGAAAATTTTGTTTATCACTCAAAGGATCATATCGTCTTGTATCAACGAAAATGAAATTTTTGAGATGAAGGTATTTGAAATGGGATGGGAAAAGTAAACCCTTTCATCGGTAAGAATTGAGAGTAAAGATTATTAAGAGAGGGGAAATGTTATGAATATAATTCATATAAAAATAATAAATGTAAATATAAATATAATAATAATAAATGATAATTAATTAATTGATATTTAGTTAGTCGATGGCAAGAGGTGTCTCTCTAAGGACATAACCACCACCATTGGTGAATAGGTATCTTCCTGGTATAAACGGAGACCCTCACCCTCATTTGTAATCATCCCATAAATTTCTTATATAATATTCAATATAAAATTACTTGTCCTACTATGGATATGTACATCTTCCCAGTATTATGAAGATTATTCCGGTGCATATACGAGACTTTGCTCATTGCAGTAGTTCAATGAATCAATGGATTTCCACCTTATTTTCCCATGTGGGGTCAGAATGAGGTAGATCTTGGTAGAAGCGAAGGCGGATGAATTGGATGTTGGAATTAATCCAGAGGCCCCTTCCACTACCTGTTTTATGTCAGGGTTGGGAGGTATAAAAGGTAATACATAGGGAAAATTGTTGGTTACCTGTTAGGTCCCTATATCACTAGTATAGTCCCTTATTATTGTTAGTGTAACCCCCTTATTGTTATTATTGTACCCTTGTAACCCCCATTTTGTTATTATTTTTCCCTTAAATTATTATTGTTAGGTCGGCTAGGATTACATTGTGGCCCACTAGGATTACATTATGGCCACATGGACTCCTATATATAGAAAGGAGGTTTTGTAAATTGTATCATCCAAAGAATTGTTCATTTATGTAATGTATTGGAGGTTGTCCCCTCGAAGTGGCTCATTTCTAAGGCGTTTATATCTCTTTTCTTCTCTTTTTGGAGATGGTTACACAACATTTGGTATCAGAGCTTTGGATTCTAGGGTTTCGCTGCTCCAAACAGGTCATCGCGGTATTTTCGCTATAACTTTTTTTCTACGAATTTTCAGAAGCTGAAATTTTTATGGTGTGAAGCCGAAATCTTGAGGAAGCTTGTATAAACATTTCAGAGCTTGTTTCGCAATATTTTCGGAGATATGATCTGTGGAAGTCAGGTCTCTTTTCAGGCTCCTAAACAGGTCATCGTGGAATTTTCTCTATAAGTTTTTTTCTACGAAGGTTCAGAATCTGAAATTTGTATGGTGCAAAGCTGAAATCCTGAGGAAATTTGTCAAAAAATTTCAGAGCTTGGTTCGCAATATTTCTTGAGATATGATCTGTGGAAGGTAGTGCTTTTTCAGGATCCTAAATTTCATCTGAAAGAGGTGATCGTGGGAAAAGTTCAATAACTCTCTCTCTGGGCATTGGATTTGAGTGCCGTAAAAAGTGGTTGCAAGTACACAGACTGTAGTTTCTTGGATATCAATTTCAGAGACAAAGGATGAAACAGTGACACGTGTCAAGTCCTACAAGTTCGCTCTACTGAACCAGTCCAAAATTAGGTCATTGTGGGATATTGGACACAACTTTGTCTTGAGAATCAAAATTAGATCAGACCTACGGCATTTGAAAGAAGCTTCAGAGGGCTACTACAGGGCTGAATTTCAGATATTGAAGATTTTCAATTACAGAGATAATTCAATTTCAATATCGAGCTCCTCAAAGCAAGTAAAAGGTGTGTGTTTTTTTTCCAAATTGCATAAGTCGTGTTTGAAGAATCAAGTTGAATTGATTCCAAGGGCATATTGTAGAATAGGTATCAATATTGGATTCTAAAATGGCCCTAAAAAAGATTAACACCCATTAAGCCTTGAAGGCTCTACTATACTCATGAAGATAGAAGAATTGCAGCAGCATGATCTATCAAAATTACAAAACAGGGTACAACAATTTCACTCTGTAAAAAACAACAAAAAATGAAATGGAAGTTTTGAAGAAAGGCGTGGAAGTGAGGGCTTGGACGGTTTGAAGAAAGGCATGGAAGCTAAGATGGATGGCGTGGAAGTGAAGATGGACGGTTTGAAGAAAGGCGTGGAAGCTAAGATGGATGGCATGGAAGCTAAGATGGATGGCATGGAAGCTGGCATGGAAGCTAAGATGGATGACATGAAAGACAACATGGAAAACATGAAGAATGATCTAAAAGCAGACATCGAAGGTTTGACAAAATTGATACAAGAAATGTTTCCTAATGGTGAAAAGATAGTAGAAGAACCTCATGATGAGAACAAAATAAATGTTAATCGTGATTTCATAAACTCTAATGTTGGCAGGAAGAACCACCATATTCCAAAAATGGATATGAGGAAGTTTGATGGAAAGGATCTTATAACATGGATACTACAGATGGAGCAATATTTTGATCTCCATAACGTGCAAAACACACAAAAGGTACGCATTGCAACTTTACATTTAGAACAAAATACATTTGTATGGTATTTATGGCTTTGCTCCCGTAAAAAAATTGTCACTTGGTCAATTTTTACGGAGGAAATGATAGCATATTATGAGGATACAAAGAGCAACACCTTCTTTCTCTCTTATAGGGATCATGGCGAATGTGCCCGGATTATAGGGAGCTCAATAAGCTCACCATTAACGACAAATTTCCCATTCCTGTGATTGATGAATTATTGGATGAATTACATGGAGCAATTTATTTTACCAAGTTGGATCTTCGTTCAGGATATCATCAAATTAGAATGAAGACTGAAGATATTCCAAAAATAGCATTTCGAACGCATGAGGATCATTATGAATTTTTGGTCATGCCTTTTGGCCTTACCAATGCACCTTCTACATTTCAAGGGTTGATGAATTCCATTTTCAAACCCTTCCTTAGAAAATTTGTGCTAGTATTTTTTGATGATATACTAATCTACAGCAGGTCTTGGAAGGATCATGTTGAGCATGTTGACAGGGTGCTCAAACTATTGCAGGAGAAACAATTATATGCAAAAAAATCCAAATGTTTCTTTGGATTACAAGAGGTGGATTATCCGGGTCATATTGTATCTCACGAGGGTGTTAAAGTAGACCTTAACAAAATTAAAGCCATTAAAGAATGGAAAATCCCCACAACCATAAAGCAATTGCGAGGATTTCTCGGGTTAACAGGGTATTATCGCAAGTTTGTTAAAAATTATGGGAGAATAGCGACACCTCTAACAACATTATTGAAGAAAGATGCATTTTCATGGACTCCTGAAGCAACTAAGGCCTTTGAACATCTTAAAGAGGCAATGTGCCTAGCACCGGTCTTAGCTACGCCAGACTTCACAAAAGCCTTTATTGTGGAATGTGATGCCTCAGGAAATGGAATTGGTGTTGTTTTAATGCAGGAAGGAAGACCCATTGCTTTTGAAAGTCATCCAATCAAAGGAAAGTATTTACAGAAACCTATTTATGAGAAGGAAATGTTAGCAATGTTGCATGCACTAAAGAAATGGCGAACTTACCTAATGGGAAGACACTTCAAGGTAAAAAATGATCATGATAGTCTTAAACACTTTTTGGAACAAAGACTATCTTCAGAAGAGCAGCAAAAATGGGTCACAAAGATGTTGGGTTATGACTTCGAAATAATATACAAAAAAGGAAAGCTTAATGTTGTTGCAGATGCACTCTCAAGAAAGAATGAAGAGGTGGAAGCATTGCTTTGTGCCATTTCTATTATCCAACCAGATTGGATAACTGAAGCAAGAGATGAATGGAAGAAGGACAAAGATGTATGGACACGCATTCAAAATTTGCAGCAAGATCCTAGTACATCTGATACATTTAGTTGGAAAAATGATTCCTTATGGTACAAAGATCGCTTATATCTTTGTAAGAATTCCCAACTAGAACAAAAGATTCTTCTGGAATTGCACACTTCTCCTTTAGGAGGACACTCAGGATTTTTAAAAACTTACCACAGGGTGAAGAAAGAATTTTTTTGGGATGGCCTTAAATCTGATATTCGAAAGTTTGTGGCGGAATGTTTGGTTTGCCAACAAAATAAAGTGGAAACAATTAAGACCCCAGGACTTCTACAACCTTTATCCATTCCAAGTCAACGTTGGGAGGAGATTTCAATGGATTTTATCACAGGTTTACCTAAGTCCGAAGGAAAGAGTGTAATCATGGTGGTAGTTGATAGACTTACCAAGTATGCACACTTTTGTGCATTATCTCATCCATTTAAAGCAAGTACAGTTGCTACTACATTTATGGACAGAATTCAAAAGCTACATGGAAGCCCAAGGGTTATTGTGAGCGACAAAGATCCCATTTTTACTTGAAATTTTTGGACGGAGTTATTTTCTTGTTTGGGTACTCAATTAGCTCATAGCTCATCTTATCATCCTCAATCTGATGGTCAAACTGAGATAGTAAATAAATGTTTGGTAGGATATCTTCGTTGTTTTGTATCTGATAAACAAACACAATGGGTCAAGTGGTTACCTCTCGCTGAATGGTGGTATAACACTTCCTTCCATACTGCAGCAAAAATGACGCCATTTATGGCACTTTATGGATATCATCCACCATCCATCACATCATATTTAAGAGAAAATTCGAAGGTTCAAGCAGTGGAAGATCACATCGAGCATCGGCAAGAAGTTCTCCAACTCTTAAAGGATAACCTGAATTTGGCACAAAATCGAATGAAACAACAGGCAGATCAACATCGCAGCGAGAGAAGTTTTGATGTAGGAGATTGGGTGTTTTTACGGCTACAACCATATAAACAAATGTCCCTCAAGCAAGCTAAGAAGGATAATAAATTATCGCCAAAGTACTATGGTCCTTACAAGGTGTTGCAAAGATTGGTACTATGGCATACAAATTGGAGCTTCCTGCTTCTTCGAGAGTACATCCAGTTTTCCATGTTTCATGCTTAAAGAAGGTTATAGGTGAAAATCTTCCAGTTCAAACAATATTGCCAGAACTTGATGAGGAAGGAAAAATCATATTGGAACCAGAAGCGGTCATGGAAACAAGAACTCAACAACTACGAAATCGATCAATTTCAGAGTATCTCATCAAGTGGAAGAACTTACCCACTGAAGATTCTACATGGGAGAATGAGAATTTTATACAGAAGCACCCGAAGCTACTCAAGCGTTGAGGACAACACTTTTTTGAAGGAGAGGGGCATGTTAGGTCCCTATATCACTAGTATAGTCCCTTATTATTGTTAGTGTAACCCCCTTATTGTTATTATTGTACCCTTGTAACCCCCATTTTGTTATTATTGTGCCCTTAAATTATTATTGTTAGGTCGGCTAGGATTACATTGTGGCCGACTAGGATTACATTATGGCCCCATGGACTCCTATATATAGAAAGGAGGTTTTGTAAATTGTATCATCCAAGAATTGTTCATTTATGTAATGTATTGGAGGTTTCCCCCTCGAAGTGGCTCATTTCTAAGGCGTTTATATCTCTTTTCTTCTCTTTTTGGAGCTGGTTACACAACATTACCAGATTTCCCAATACCAAACAGAAG
>JAXQQM020074822.1:0-124109 GCA_034641835.2 Pinus albicaulis | reverse complement strand
ATGGAATAGCAAAGCAAATAAAGGATTGAACAACAATTCTGAAATAGAACAGCAAGTCTAAAATGGAACAGCAATTGAATAACTAAGTCCCGCAGGTTGTAACCAAACTTAATCTATTAACTCAAATGCATTCTTTGCAATCAAATAACATTCTTTCACTCTAAAAGCAATTCACACAAATCACACTAATGGAACAGCAATAACTATTAATGAATTATGGAACAGTACTGATAAATCAGAAACGCGCACAACACGAACGTTTAGTATAACAGCTCTGTAACAAAACAGTAAGAACATGCAATTAACTCTTGAAAGGATTAATAACTTGATGCGGAGTCAACACACGATTCTATCTGTAAAAAACCTCAATGATTCAATCTTTAACAAAGCATGTAATATGAACTTATAAAGCATATCAAATTACCAAATAACAATGATAAACAAACCACACAAAAGTCAAGTCGTAATGGTACAGAAGCAAGTGTCCTTCGGGGCCGGGCCCTTAGCCTCCAAGGATACACCGCTTTAAGTTAATCCAGACGCAGAGATGAAATAATCACCAAGCTTTTATTAATGCATCGGTCAAAAATACATTGAACCAGTTCTCAACGAGACTCAATAATCAAAGTTGATGTTTTACAGAAAATTACATAAAAGCGTATCCTATCTATCAAGCTAACAGTGTTGTCCCTTTATATAAAGGTGATGGCGGAGATGTCCAAGTAACATGATAAATAAAGCAGCGATCCCTCAGGATCGAAGATCCTGAGGGATTCGCCAAACTGTTAATTCTTCATCCTTTCCTTTCTTTGGCGCCGAGCTGGTGTCTTCTCCTTCTTTTCCGAGCCGATTTGCTGTAATCTATTTAGCCTTGTTTGCATTCGGTTCTCGTTCAGAGGGACAGCAGTTATCTCGACTTTGTCCTTTCCTTTGGAACGGAAATTCCTCGTTTTCTCCTTTTCCTGTACAGAAAATAACCATTATCAGTGGCTAAGTCTTGCATATCAATTCTCACATGTTTTGTTATGGTTCCTTATTACTTTCCAAATTCATGATACAAAAAGGTTCACAAATTCTATTAAAAAGCCACTGAAATAGTCATCAAAAGCATACCGAATAATCACCAAGCTTTTATTAATGCATCGATCAAAAATACATCGAACCAGTTCTCAACGAAACTTAATAACCAAAGCTGATGTCTTACAGAAGATTACATAAAAACGTATCCTATCTCTCCATTTTCTTAAACTAACAGTGCTGTCTCTTTTTATAAAGACGACGGCAGAGATGTCCAAGCAACAAGATAAATAAAGCAGCGATCCCTCAGGATCTTCGATCCTGAGGGATTCGCCAAACTGTTAACTCTTCATCCTGTCTTTTCTGTTGCGCTGAGCTGGTGTCCTCTCCTTCTTTTCCGAGCCGATTTGCTTTGATCTGTTTCTCTTTGTTTGCGTTCGGTTCTCGTCCAGAGAGACAGCAGTTATCTCCACTTTGTCCTTTCCTTTGGAGCAACAACTCTTCATTTTCTCCTTTTCCTGTATAGAAAATAACCATTATTAGTGGCTAGGTTATGCACATCAATTCTCACATGTTTTGTTATAGTTCCTTATTACTTTCCAAATTCATGATTCAAAAGGTTCACAAATTCTATTAAAAATCCATTGAAATAAGCATCAAAAGCATACCTTTTTAGTACTCCACACACCCCCCTGCTTACCTTGTTTCATGTCCTCATGAAAACATTGTAGTTGACATGTAATGCAGTGAGAGAGTATGCTGGAGAAGGAGTCTCATGCGGAGGCCTACAACCATGTTGAGTGATAAATAATCAAAGAACTGACCTGCTTGCCCCTCAGGCATATCATACAGGGCCTGATATCCAGGTGCAGGATGCCAAATAATTGGAGCGCGAAATCTATACCCTAACCAAGATGACCCTGCTTTCAGAATGCTCTGGCCATAGAGATTCAAACGGTCAGCAGCTAACTCAAAGTTCTCATACTTAAATGGTTCTCTGAGCTGGATGTTTGGATCAGAGATTCGATATCGAAATTTGGCTGCATTAATGGCCAAGTCTTTGATGGAAAGGAAATACTCTAAACTCTCTCGAATGAGTGCCTCATGCATGGGTCCTAATGTTTCAATGATACCCGGAGTCCTTATGTGGTTTATATGAGCTTTCCATAACTGTATTGGGTTCCTAGGCTCAGCCCTAACTCGTAAATCTAGGCCATTTTCCTGACTCTGGAAAGTATCATAGGCTTTGAGCCACTTAATCTGATTAACCCCGAATGAAATGAATGCTTGGAATTGGATATCTCCAATGGAAGGGACAGGGTTCAATTCAGTTTCCTGACTTAGCACAAGGTCGTGCAAATAAAGTTCACACAACAATCTCTGGACTTTCACTCCATAATGTTTACAGCAGTCTATAAAATCATTGACAGTGTTGATTTGTATAGGGGTGCCTGCTTTAACAGCTTTTATTTGTAATTGTAAATATCATTCTAATAAAAACAGAGCATAGTTTTTAGCAGGGGCCCTACATGCTAAAACATTATTGTATAAAGAACACAATTCATTCATCTGTTTGACAACAGTATCTAGTCTACAAGTTACCTGTGCAACTTCCTCTTGTTCCTTCATCCACCCTTCAAAAGCCTGGCTTTTAGATTGACTGACGTTCCTTAGTTGCTGCTGCAACTCTTCATATTTTTCTCGGGGAACCGTTTGCTCTTTAAGTTGCTCAGCTTCTTGCTGTGCTTGCTTCATCATCTTGTGCAAGGATTTTGTTTTCGGATCTTTCCTCCATAGGTCAGTGGAGGCCGGGAGTTTTACCTGAAATTTCTTGTTATGCTGTTTGGAGTTCAGAACCCTTATTACCCCTGAGGGTGGTGCCTCTGTCTGAGTTTGCTTATCATCCTTTTCTGTTTTAACACGAACATCTGTTTGTTCCCGATCCTCAGCATCATGTGGAACGGTAGCTGGATCCTCAGGGTTTTGGACAGCAGGCCGTTTGTTGGCCCTCTTCTTCCTCTTTACCTTCTGGTTCTTTTTCAGAATCCTAATTTGTTGTCTGAGCTGGGTTATCGTATTTAACAATTTAGTCCGTTCCTTCCGCAACTTCTTAATTTCCATCGTTTCATTTGAAGGAACAATAGTCTGTCGATGGTGGACTGGATCATGACCAGTTGCTAAATCTTCCTCTTGGGGTTCTTTCTCACTGCTCTGCTCCGGCTGTTCTGGGGTATGCATCTCGACTGGTTCTGATTATTCCTGAGCAAATGCTGTTTCTGCTCCTACTTCCTCTAGATTTTCCTCTTGTGACATGGGAACAGATTGTTCCCGTTCAGTATTTTCCTCCTCTTCATCATGAACAGGCATGTTCTCTTCCTGGGGTTGGTCGTGGGGGTTCTCTGAACTAGAAGGTTGACCATACTTACTCATATTGGCTAGGATGGCAGCCAAGTCATCTTCTCCCAGTAGGTCTTGTAATGGGCTATCTTCCTGCTGTTCTATTTCCTCCTCCTGTTCAGCCTCTGCCCCCTCTTCGGATTGTTCGTCCTCAATTACCACCGGTTGGCTGGCGCTTTCCTGGAGCTTCTCCAGCCTTCCTCGTATCCGAGCCAACCGGGCTGATTTTCTGGGCTTATCTATGCTTCCTCTCATCCGAGCTAACCGAGCCGACTTTCTGGGTTCCTCCGGTTGCTCGGGTGGATCAACGGCATGTTTGCGCTTTTCCGATTCTTGGTGTGTCTCTGGTTGTTGTGATGTACTAGCAACATTTTCTCTGCGTTTTGCCGGTTGTTCTGGTGGGCTTATAGAATGTCTACGTTTCGGGGATGGCTCTGCCAATCCCCCCTCAATCATTGCAATGAGCTCTTCCCAGCTGCTCTGCTGCTGGGTAAGACCATAACTAACAATAAGTCGAATCAACCCATGGTGACTAACAATTGCCTCTATGTGCTGTGCCTTTTTCATACTTTGTGCAGAATCATGCAGTAACGAGTTTAGGAGTGCCGGTAAATTCACAGAGCATCTCTGCTTTAAAACAGCTAAAATTTTAAGGTGTCGTGGTCTTACCACGTCTTTTCTTCCTTCGCAAGTAATATAACTCTGCACCGTTCTTGCTAGCTCCGTCCAGGGTTCACCTAGGGTTGCTGGCAGAACTCCCTTTCCTTTAATTGTCAAATTCTGGCCTTCGTCCTGGAAGATGTCAATGACCTTCTGTAATCGTTCCTTTTTTAATGTCCATACCGGTCCAGTGGCTGGAAGTCCTGAAACTTCTGCAATTATGGCATCAGTGACCGCTATCCATTTCCCTCTTACTGTGGAATGGTCATCTTGTAAATTCTGCAAAAATTCCATTGCCACTGTTTCATTAGCTTCTTGTAGGCGATTGAAATAATTCAACCATCCCGCCCTTTCCAGGATCTCCCGGGCAACAGCGGAGATCGTCAGCTGTTGAGGCTCACTTCGAATTGCCTTTCCTCCCATGATTTCACTGTGAATTCTAAATGGAACAGCAACAACGTTTTCGGTTTGAAACACAGAGAGGGTGGTAATCGCAAGGTTTCAAGAAAGAAAACACAGAGTATGCGACAGTGCAACAAAAACAACTTGTGTGAAAATAAAAATATGCCATGCCGTGAAACCATGCCAAACCGTCGTAAACTAATTTTTCCGAATGGTGAATTGACACGTAATACAGGGAATGATGAGGTTAACCTCCCCCCCCCCGCAGTGTGATAGGCTGTCCCAGCCGGCAAATAAAGGAGCGGCACCCAGTCTGCAATCAAGTCAGAAAGGAACAGCATGTGGATTTATGCCATGTTGAAAAAGGACAACAGATTACCGAAATTGAGGCGGAGAATTGATCGCGTATGATATAAGAGGCTGTTGTGTTATGAGTTGAGGCGGATGGATAGGGCATGTATCGTACTTGCCAATCTCAAGTAGTCATGGTCACTTTCGTTGCCATGATTGGTAATGATAAATATTCATGCGATATATAAATCGGGAAATGACATATGATTAGTTGCTCGGATATAAGAAACAAAAGAGTATTAGCGTCTTACCTATTGGTGTAAGCAAGGTGACTTCAATACCATTAACATTACTCTGCTGCCAACAGGTGTCCATAACCTTGGCAGAGTTGTTTTTCACCCTCGGAACCATGATCCTTTGTGTATGCTTAGGACTGTTGTTATGTCAAAATGTAGACCATTATGCTGGCTTGGTGACCAGTTAACCATAATGCCATTCACGAGGAAAGAGCGAAACGTGGGCAGGCCGGCTCGTGATGAGACCTCCTGTTCCAAGGTTTGTTTATTTTGATACACCTTTTGGACCATATCCCTGGTGTGGTGGCCAGAATGGGAACGCCACTTCACTTCCATCCTCATGATCATGGTAGGCGGGCTCTCGATGAGACCCCCTATCCTGCATTTGACATTTGACATGCTTTTTCTTTTTCATAGAATTCTTTTCCTTATTTATACACAAAGGGTGGTTCAGCACTCCTTAAGAGTAGGAATGGTGGAAGAAGTCTTATTATCTCAATAGGAAGATATAAACTCTTTGCTCTTATTCCCAAGTACTAATAAAAAAGTTTAAGGAAATCAGCATGATAAAGATAACTAATCAGGGCAAAATTAGTAAAACCATGTCAACAAAAGGTAAGAAATAAGTATGTCCTTCCATTTGTCCTCTTATTAATGCAGAGCCTTATAGATATAGCGATTTATGGTTTGCAAATTTTCGGTATGTTGTGTTTTTATATTTCATCGCACAAATACATAGCTGAAGCTTGAAGACTAGAAAGAAGACGGGCAAAAAGCATCCTCAATTTAAATCAGCAAAAGAGATCAAAAGTATGCTAATGGTGTTCCGTTGGAAAAGCAACAACGATGGATAATATAAAAAGGAAAAAAATGCGAATGCCGTTCCTTTGGGAAAAGGAACGGCAATCATACTATAAAACACTCAACATGCCATTCCGTTGAAAAAGACACAACAGCAATACAAGAACGCTGTTTCTTTGAAGGAAAAGGAACAGTGGTAACCAAAAGGAACAGCGAGAAACGTAACAATATCGTTGCTTTGAAAAAGGAACAACAGAGATCCGAATGCTGTTCCTTTAGAAAAGGAACAACAAAACAAGCAAAACCAACATCATAAAAAAACACGCATATGCTATTAGAAGAGCAAAAATCAAACTATGTGAAAGAAAAAGGAAGAGCAAAAATAACAAGAAAATATTCAAATCGAACTTATGTACAAGGATCGCACAAAAACAAGAACTTATGTACAAATTGTAAAAGAGAATAGACCCTTAATGAATTACAGGTGAGGAAGATTCCTCTTCCTCTCCTAAGATCTCCAGATCAGTATCTCGGCGTAGCTGCTGGCAGAAGGATTCCCGAGTAAGTGGTTTCTGATAGAGACGGACTCGGTGGCCATTTACCTTGAACGCATATCCAGAACCGTCAATGGTGATTAGAGTAAGGGTTCCGTTGTCATGTACCTTCTGGATTTCGTATGGTCCCAACCATCGAGTCTGAAGTTTTCCAGGGAAGTCCTAAAACCGAGAATCGTATAACAAAGCCCAGTCTCCCTCGTGGAAGACTTTGTTCTTGATGAGCGCATCATGCCATTTGGCTCGCTGCTGTTGAATCAATGCTGTATTTTGTAGTGCAGAGAGCCGAATTTCGTCTAATTCATTGATTTGCTGTAGTCGATTGAGTTGTGCCTCGCTTAGATCTAAGCCAACTTCCTGTGCTGTTCGCAATGTTTGGATTTCGAATTCTATGGGAAAAATGGGTTGTTTTCCAAACACTAGTTGATAAGGTGAGTAACCGGTGGTGCTCCTCCATGTGGTTCTATATGCCCAGAGTGCTTCAGGCAGTCGGGTGGCCCAATCACGCCTATGTGACGCAATGGTTTTTGTTAGGATTGATTCTATTATCTTATTGCTACTTTCTACCTGCCCATTCGCCTGTGGGTGATATGGAGTAGTGATCTTATGATGGACATGATAATTGTTAAGTGTTGCAGCTAATTTATGCCCAACAAATTGTGGTCCTCCATCTGTAATTATTTCCCTAGGAAGGCCATAACGAACGAATAGAAGGAACAGGAACTGTATGACAGAGTCCTCTGTGGCTCTTGGCAATGCTTCTGCCTCAACCCATTTGGTGACATATTCTGTTGCCACCAAAATATATGTTTTCTGATTTGATGAAGGGTTGATGGGTCCGACAAAATCAAGAGCCCACCGCTCGAATGGTTCGATGACTAACTGTGGTTTCAGAGGCATCTCATCAGCTTGACCAGGTCGTCCTGCTCGCTGGAAGCTGTCACAGGCTTGGACAAACTTCTTTGCATCTTTGAAGATTGTAGGCCAGTAATATCCTGTCTGCAATACTTTATGTCCAGTCCTACGCTCAGCGAAGTGCCCCCCACACGGTCCATCGTGACAGGCTTTTAGGATGTCAAAGATTTCATCCTCTCTAACACATCGCCTGATATGCATGTCTGCTCCTGTGTGAAACAAATAACCTCCAATCCACGAAAATCGAGAACTTTTCTGAATAATCTGCTTACGCTCATTAGGAGTTAAATGTTTTGGTAATTTACCTACTGCAAGGTAGTTGGCAACATCGGCATACCAGGGTGTTTGAACAGCAACAGCAAACAGGTGCTCATCCGGAAATTGATCTTCCACTGCTGCTGCATCGCTTGATTTTGGTATTCTTTAAAGAAAATCGGCTACAGGGTTTTCTTTGCCAGGGCGGTCCTTGATTGTGATGTCGAATTCCTGCAATAAGATTAACCATCGAGTTACTCTGGCATTTGTGACAGGCTTATTTGCTAAATATTTTATAGCAGAATGGTCTATATACAAGATAACAGGGTAGCCTGTGATATAATGTCTAAATTTATTGACAGCATGTATTACAGCTAGGAATTCTTTTTCAGTAACAGTGTAATTCAATTCAGCAGGGGATAAATTTTTGCTGATGTAATAGATAGCATATGGCTTTTTATCCTCTTCCTGCCCAAGGACTGCGCCAATGGCTGTATCTGAGGCATCAGATGATATCTGGAATGGTAGGTCCCAGTTTGGTCCTCGAAGGACTGGGGCTGTGGATACAAGCTTCTTTAGATCCTCGAAAGCATGGTCACATTTGTCTGTCCACAGAAAATCAACGTTACCAGTCAGAGCATATAAAGGAGCGGCAATGTGCGAATAATGCTCTATGAATCGTCTATAATAACCGGAAAATCCAAGAAAGCTGCGTACCTCCGTTTGAGTAGTAGGTGTGGGAATAAGCAAAAGTATTTGGATTTTGTCCGGGTCTACCTGAATGCCGGCTGCTGAGACATAGTGTCCTAGGATAAGTCCTTCAGTCATCATCAAGAAACATTTTTCGTTGCTTAAGCAAAGCCTAGTAACAATGCAGTGTTGTAGGACTTTCTCTAGGGTGTCTAGAGCTGAATCAAAGTCATCTCCATATGGTGTAAAGTCATCCATGTAAACTTCAAGTCCATCATTGATTAAATCTGCAAAAATACTAAGGATAGCCCTCTGAAATGTGGCAGGAGCATTACATAAGCCAAAAGGTAAAACTCGATAGGAAAATGTTCCCCAGGGGAAAGTAAAGGTAGTTTTATCCCGGTCTTCAGGGGCAATCTGAATCTGATTGTATCCACTGAAGCCATCCAGGAAAGAAAAGAACTTCTTCCCTGCTAAGGTGTCCAATACTTGATCTATGAAAGGAAGAGGAAAATGATCTTTTTGTGTTGCCTTGTTTAGTTCCCTATAATCCACACAAATTCTCCATTTCCCATTCTTTTTTGGTACCACCACAAGTGGAGAGACCCATTTACTATCGGAAATAGGGTAGATAAAATTCACATCTAAAAGCTTCTGAAGTTCAGTTTTTACGACATCTTTTAGATGGGGATTAAGTCTCCTTTGCGGCTGACGCACAGGTTTGGCATCCTTTTCTATATAAATGTGGTGTGTACATAACTGGGGATCGATTCCTTTCATATCAGGGTAGTCCCATGCAAATGCTTCTTGATATTTTGTTAACAGATGGATGAGCTTTATTTCTTGTTCAGGTGTGAGATTAGCATTGATGTTTAAAGTTTTCCCCGGTGCAATTTCCACAGTTTTACTATGTGCAACAGAAGTAACAGGTATCGTTTGGTCATGAATATCTTTCAGGGGATCTTCTTCCAATTCATTATCAAATGCTGCTTCTATCATGTGACACTGTGTGCGAGGTTCAGTTTGAGTAATGAAATTATTAATGGCATCGTCTTCTGCTTGATCTTTGAAATCGAGTGCCTCTTGTATAGTTAATGGAGATCTGATGTTATCAGTAAGATATGATACAGGGTGCTTATTAGTTTTAATCATTGTGACACTTGGCTGCGCTGGAGGATAGAGAACTAAATTTTTGCTATTTGGTCCTCTGGTTATGGTCATATTTCCCTGCCGACAGCCAATGTAGGCATCGGCAGTAGCGAGCCAAGGTCTACCTAAAATTAGCGTGTGTCCATCAAGTCGGGTTTTTGGATTAATTATCAGGAAATCGGTTGGATACTCCCAGGATTCTACAGAGACCATGACATCATGTAGAGTGCCCTCTGGTCTAACCACAGATCGGTCAGCCAATTCTAACATAGTAGAGGTGGGTTCTACAGATGTAATGCCGAGCTTTTGGCAAGTTGTGGTTGTTAAAATATTAATTGCAGCCCCTAGATCAACTAAGGCATTAGACAGGGTCTGACCATAAATTTTAACAGTTATAATTGGGTTCCCGGGGTCTTCATATTTAAGGGGTATTTCTCTTCCAGACAATAGGTCAGATAAGGTACCGACTACTTGGACTCTTGGATTATTTGTTATATTCCTCCTTGGTTTCTTTATGCACAATTCTTTTATAGTTTTGGCATATATGGGAATGTCTTGAATGGCTTGGAGGAATGGAATTTTTATGTACAGATTTTGTAATTCTCCCAGAATGTCAAAGTCAGGATATTGTATGGATCGAGGTATGGCTAATCGTTCTGGGAACGGAGGAGAGGATGTGGTTGCTTGATTATGAGTTTGTTGGTTATTTACATCCTCTCGTTGTGACTGATGTTCTCTGGGTAACTGATCTTCAATATGAACTGTTTTATCTCCCTCAGTTTCAATTATACGTCCAGATCTTAACTGAAGATCATTGCACTCCCTCAGGTCGGGTCCTAGTTCTGGTGATTCTATGATTTGAATAGATTGGACCTGCCTGTTGTTTGGATTGGGATCGGGTTGGGCTGGGAGTTGCGGCCTCAAGTTAGACTGGGGATTTTGTTGTAGAGCTGGCAAAGTAGGTTGAGGGAGCGGAATAGTTCCAGCTGGGTGGTACATTGGTCTTTGCCAGCTTGTCTGCCAGGGTGAACTTTGTGAAGTAGAGGGAGTCCATTGTGAAGGATATGTGCCATTTTGCCAATATGGTGGAGTGTAAGGGAAATTTGGCCAACCAGTTTGGCTTGTTTGATTCAGCCATGGATTTGGAGAAGGAAATGATTGTGGTGACCAGTTTTTAAATGGGGTTTGAGATTGATTTTGCCACATACCATATTGTTGAGCATTATACTGTGGGTTTTGAAAGAAAGAGGTTGGGTCCGGAAACATACCAGGTTGTCTTGGCTGCCACGGGCGGCGTTGGTTGATCGAATTCACCGATTCTGGTTCTTCTTCTGCTTCCTTATATACCGCTTTCAATCCAGGAAGTGAGGGGCAGCTCTCCGTAAGGTGATCTTTCGTACAGATGGCGCATGTTTGGACTTTATCCAGAGGACACTCCTTGTGGCTATGTTTTTTTCTGCATCGGGGGCAGAAGATTGCCATATTCTGTTCTGCCTCCCGCTGCTTCTGTTTAGCCTGCACAATATCAAGTTGTGTAGTTAGTGTCCCCATAATATCAGTTTTAAAATTTTCTAATAAATTTCCAATTTCTGCACGTGTTACTCCTTCTGCTGATACTTTGTTATCTCTTGCAAACCGATCATATTCTGTCGGTTTTATTCTTGTGCTGCCTCTCGAACTCCCGATACATAAGTCAAGGATGTCAGTAAAATTCTCTTGATAAATATCCCCTTTGCCCATAATGTTTAATGTTTCAATCCATTGTTCCTTCATGCCCCTCATTAATGCAGTTTTTAACACATTATCAGGTAAAGGTAGCGATGCATAAGGAGATCTTTGTAAGTTATACTGAAAACGTTCCACATACTCCTCTAATGTTTCATTTGGTCTGGCTGTCATCTGAAATATTTCGTCTTTTAATTCTCTAGACCTACAATAATCCTGGTATTTCTTTAAGAAGGATTCTTTCATTTGATCCTAATTGTTGATAACCCCGCCACCTAGCCCCATAAACCATCTTAAAGCAGCCCCTTTCAATGTAGAGGGGAATAATTTCAATTTTTGGGGATCGGTGGTGTAATCATACCCCCGACATAACACATCGAATTCAAATAGGAATGCATCCGGATCTTCTGATGTGAGTCCGTGAAATGTGGGGATATGCTGAAGAGGGATAGCTTTCATGGGTGCATTTGCCGCAGAATCCACTATAGGATATTGTAATGTAGAGGTTTGAGTGTTTGGCTGGTTTTGAGCGTTTGGTTGGTTTTGAGCCATGGGATCGAATATATGCCAGTAACCTTCTGGGATATCTAGGAGGGTATTCCTAGGTTGGGTGGGAACGGTTTTGACAGGGATCTTTTTAATAGCGCTTCCTTTATCTCGAATAATGGGAATACCAGGTGTTTGAGGAGATTGAATCTCTTCAACAATGACTTTCGCAGCACTTCCCTTATCTGGGCTATCTAATGGCTGATTTGTTTCAAGAGGAGATTTTGGTTCCTTGGTTTCCCCTGTTTCTCCTTCTCCTTCACAAAAGTTGCTAGAGTTCCCTTCCTGCAATAATTCTGGAGTGGAATTTTCAACTTCTTGAAAGTCCTGCTCCTCAGCTTGACTATGCACCTCAGCACAGGCTACAGATGGTGATCCTGTGGCCTGAAGGGAACTAGTAGGTGGTTTAGAAGTGTTTTTCTTGAAACCTACTGATGGCTGAGACTCTGTTTTCTTATAGATTTCGTCTATGAAGGTTGTTCGGCCAAGGGTCACCGGCCCCTTAGCTTTTTCAGGTTTGGATGGGGGTTTGATATTCTTTTCTGGCCTTTTCTGCTTAGTCATGCACTCAAAAATAAACTACCAACTTCTATTCGAACAAGCAAAAACAAATCTGTTAGGAAAGCGGATAGTGAGCAGGTCTTTTACATGCTCTGCACGTAGGTTCTTACCTTCCGTTTTTAGGATCCAACTCCTCCCTAGCAGGCTTGTACACCACTCTGAAAAATACAAATGGCTTCACTCTTTCCCCGGCAACGGCGCCAAAATGTAGAGCTATAAAAAGGGTCTCTTTCACCTCTAATTACCTCACATTAATATGTCAACCCAAGAGCGTTTTGTCATTACAAAGAGTGACTCAATCCGAGGCTCATTTGTCAGAGTAATGCTAGTAGTACAGTGCTTAAGAAATACAAGAGTAAACGGATGCTTAACTGAAATCAAATTACTTTAAAGAAATAAATCACACACTCAGAAAACTCAATGACTTATCAGTCAAGGGTTCGACAATGATAACCCATCCCTTCAGAAACTGATGGAAAAGGAACTAGAGCATAGATCACGAGCCTGGGAGCTAGACAGTGACTGCTACTGCTCACTACAGCCTTAGATCATCTCTCACAACAAACCAACAACTGCAAGTAAATGGAACAGCAAAGCGAATAAAGGATTGAACCACAATTCTGAAATGGAACAGCAACTCTA
Organism: Pinus albicaulis; assembly: GCA_034641835.2. Taxonomy (NCBI): domain Eukaryota; kingdom Viridiplantae; phylum Streptophyta; class Pinopsida; order Pinales; family Pinaceae; genus Pinus; species Pinus albicaulis. The sequence continues at coordinate 111,208 of JAXQQM020074822.1, read as the reverse complement.
AAATGGAACAACAATTGAATAACTAAGTCCCGCGGGTTATAACCAAACTCACTCTTTGCAATCAAAGAACATTCTGTCATTCTAAAGGCGATTCACACGGATCACACTAATGGAACAACAATAACAACGAATGAATTATAGAATAGTACTGATAAATTATAAATGCACAACACACGAACGTTTCAGTATAACAGCTCTGTAATATAATAGTAAGGATATGCGATTAACTCTTGAAAGGATAAATAACTTGATGCAGAGTCAACATACAATTCTATCTGTAGAAACTTCAATGATTCAAACTTGAACAGAGCATATCATATGAACTTGTAAAGCATATCAAATGATCAAATAACAATAATAAACAAACCACACAGAAGTGAAGCTGTAATGATACAGAAGCAAGTGTCCTTCGGGGCCGGGCCCTTAGCCTCCAAGGATACACCGCTTTAAGTTAATGCAGACGCGAAGATGGAATAATCACCAAGCTTTCATTAATGCATTGATCAAAAATACATCGAACCAGTTCTCAACGAAACTTAATAACTAAAACTGATGTCTTACAGAAGATTACATAAAAACGTATCATAGCTCTCCATATATCCTCCTTAAACTAACAATGTTGTCTCGTTTTATAAAGACGACGGCGGAGATGTCCAAGCAACAAGATAAATAAAGCAGCGATCCCTCAGGATCTTCGATCCTGAGGGATTCGCCAAACTGTTAACTCTTCATCCTGTCTTTTCTTTTGCGCTGAGCTGGTGTCCTCTCCTTCTTTTCCGAGCCGACTTGCTTTGATCTGTTTCTCTTTGTTTGCATTCGGTTCTCGTCCAGAGAGACAACAGTTATCTCCACTTTGTCCTTTCCTTTGGAGCGGCAACTCTTCGTTTTCTCCTTTTCCTGTATAGAAAATAACCATTATCAGTGGCTAAGTTATGCACATCAATTCTCACATGTTTTTTTATAGTTCCTTATTACTTTCCAAATTCATGATTCAAAAGGTTCACAAATTCTATTAAAAAGCCATTGAAATAAGCATCAAAAGCATACCTTTTTAGTACTCCACAGCATTAACCTCTGCTCTTTTATTGAGTCCACCTGATTATAGCAGGGATTTCCTTTTGTATCTAGCAGCAGCAGAATCTACTATTGGTATGGTTCTGGTTCAGGAAGATGATGCTCTTGCAGAGCATGCTATTTACTATCTTAGTCGAGGCTTGGTAGGACCTGAACTCCGGTACACTCCGATAGAAAAGTTAGCTTTGGCAGCTGTTCATGTTGTGCAGCGACTCCGGAATTACATTATTCTACGAAAAACTTATGTTTTGGCAGCAGCCAATCCATTTCAGTTTGTTCTCAGTAGGCGAGTGATTGGGGGCAAATACAATAGATGGATTGTGATTTTGCAGGAATTTGATCTTGAGTTTATGTCTGCCAAGTCCAAGAAATCATTGGTTTTCACGGAATTGATCTTCGAGTTGCCCTGTGGGGATGAGATGATCTATGATGAATCCTTCCCGGATGAACATTTATTTCTTATCTCTTCACAGGATCCTTGGTATGGAGATATCATTGTGTATCTTCAGACTGCAAAGTTTCCCTCTACTTTTTTGAAAGATGAGCGTCGTAAGTTGTGTCACTTTGCTAAGAATTACTTGATTATTGGTGATGCTTTATACCGTCGATGGGTTGATTCAATCCTGGGGCGCTGCTTAACTCTCGAAGAAGCTGAGGCTGTGCTGAATGATTGCCACAGTGGAGCTTGTGGTGGTCATTTATCTGGACTTGCTATAGCCCAAAAGATCTTACGTGCTGGGTACTTTTGGCCTTCGATTTTCAAGGATTGTATGGAGTCGGTCAAAAAGTGTCATCCGTGTCAGGTTTATACTCAAAAAATGTGCGCTCATCCAGCTCCGCTTTTTCCAGTCATTACTGTTGGTCCCTTTACAAAGTGGGGTATTGATTATACTACTTGTAACCCGCCTTCGGCTAAAGGTCACAAGTACATTATTGTAGCAGTAGACTACTTTACTAAGTGGGTCGAGGCTATGCCTACTTTTGGGAATGATGGTGAGACTGCAGCTCTTTTTCTTTTCAACCAGGTTATTGCTCATTTTGGTATTCCTAGAGAGATTGTCACTGATCATGGCAGTCATTTTCAGAATAGCATGATGGCTGAGTTGGCTCTAAAATTGGGTTTCCGGCAGGAGCATTCATCTCTCTATTGTCCCCAAGCCAATGGGCAAGTGGAAGCCATGAATAAGTCCTTGAAGACAATTCTTCAAAGGACAATTGATAAAGCTCGATCCAACTGGAATATTATGCTATATCCTGCACTTTGGGCATATAGGACGTCAGTGAAAACTGCAACTGGCTTTACTCCGTTTCAGTTAGTGCACGGGTTGGAATCCGTATTTCCCATTGAATGTGAGATTCCTTCTCTTAAATTAGCTGTTGAACTTCTTCCTGACACTTCTAGTCTTGAAGAACGGCTCCTTCATCTGGAACATCTCGATGAGCAGCGTCGGGATGCCGCCACGATGAATGAAGCACATAAAAACCGAGTTAAAGCTCAGTATGATAAGGCGGTCAAGCCTAGTGTTTTTTCGGAAGGTGACCTTGTTTTGGTCTATGCCCAAGAAAAAGATGCCCTGGGGGCAGGAAATTTTAATTCTATGTGGTATGGCCCCTTTATCATCAAAAAATTCCTTAAGAAAGGAGCATATACCTTGGTTGATTTTGAAGGGAACGAGTTTCCGGAGCCCAGAAATGGGCTCTATTTGAAGAAGTATTATGCCTAGGCTTCGGCCTGGCATGTTGCTTTTGTATATAGTAGTTTTTCTTTGTACATATCTGGTTGTTTTTCGATCTTTGATGGGTTGGTGATGTTTTTGATCTGCTTTGGCAGGTTGTGTCGAATGTCATGAGTCATTTTGGTTTCGCTGATGGTGCTAGTAGACACACCTAGAACTTAGCTTCCGCAGCTTGGGTGCTTCATCATCCATCCGGTCAGCTGTTAGTATCAAGAGGGGTCTGTATTGGTCCTACTTCCAATAATATAGCAGAATACACTGCAGTTGTTTATCTACTCTTGGAGGCAATATCTTTGGGTGTTGATTCGTTGGTAGTTTTCTTGGACTCTCAGCTGGTGGTGTCACAGTTGAACAATACTTATCGGGTTCGAGATCCATTTTTACTCCGGTTGTTCTTGAGGGTACGCTTGTTACAAAGATCATTTCAATTTTTAACTTTCATTCATATTCCTCGAGCTGACAATTGGTTGGCAGACTCATTAGCTAATCAAGCAATTGATTGGCATATTAATCATTCCATACAATAAAATTTAATCATCAAAAACATCATACATTTTCATACATTTGTTACATCGCATCAAACATCGCTGTATATATATCATCATAGTGTTCAAAACTATACAAAAATTTGGATCCATAGGTCATACAAAAACTTGGGCTTATGCCCGATCATGTTCAGTCTCAAAAAATATACAGTCATCTGATACATCATATCTATCTACTACTGAGGTCCCTGCCCAGAAGTTGTGTTCCTATACAACACAATCGCAGTGGCAACACGACGGAATAACCGTACCCAGTCACGGGGTACTCCTACCACCTGTCTCTGGATGGCTTCAGGCAGATCTTCCACTGCAGCCATAGGTACTTGGCAGGTTAATCCATCCAAGTTCCTATGTACAGCCTAGAGGGTTCTGTCTGGATCTACTGTATCTGCTTCGCCTCTGCGACGCTTATGTCATGGGTATCCCTCAGGTCGAACTGGTCCAATATCTGTTTCATGATCATTTTGAAATTGTAAGTCATTTGAATCCAATCAAAAACATGTTTGTTTTTCACATTTTTTCATACATATTGAAAAAATTCAAAAAAATTATATAAGTCAAAAATTTGTAAACTTACCGACTGTACCCATGCTGCGCCTGGTGGAAGGACAAGATCTGGATCGCCACGAAAGTCCATCCCAGCATAGGGATAGTCGTCCACCACGATGATTTGTTCTCTCCACCATTGGAAGAACTCATCATCCCAAGTGGACCGGGGAACTTCACTTCCCCCCAATCTCTTCATCATGTCTGCCCAGCGGGCAATTCTTGGGTCTCTTGGGCTACTGATGGTAGAGATCACTCTGGGTCTTAGTACTAGAATCTTCTCGAAGAAGAATGTCATCAAAATTGTACCATATCCAAAATATTTTGTCTTTGCTTGGCGGATAGAGGTCAATTGTTGCTTCATGTTCATCAGTAGGGTTGTGCACCAATCATATACATGAGTTAAGAATTCCACTGCTATGCTCATTTGCGTCCTGGATGCCTGGTGTAGGGAAGCAGATCCTGCCACCCTGCTAATGGTGAAAAGGAGGATTTTCATGTGCAAATCCCTTAAATATTTGATTGCAATTTGAGTTCCAACTTTCTTGGAACCCTCTACGCAGTACACATGGACGTAATCTTCCACGGTTAGCCCTCCCAAAGGCTTACCGTGCAAGTCTACTAGCTCCCCCCTCTGGGAGAGTTCAGTGATAAAATATATGTCTTCCACTTCAATGCGTACAGGCATCTGATCTATCATAAAGTAGTCCTCTTCCGGTTCCCAATAGTTCACAAGCATTTCGAGCAACCGGACATTGCTCTTCATATTTGGCATTTTGAAAAACTTGAGTAATCCACAATTCCGAAGAATATTTATTGATGCTTGGTTCTACATGAATTCATTGTCAATAACACTGTGTTCGCGCTCTCTCCATGATATGGTCATCCTGTCAAATTTCAATAATTCGTTCATTAGCTACGCATTCTTGATTTTTGGGTTGCGCATACGCGACTTTATTTGTGCACAGTCGCGTGTATACGCGACTTGGTCATTACAAACTCGCGTATGCGCAAGCCTGTGATTTTTAGCAAGAGATTTAACGGTGAAAATTCCTAAATTTTAATTTATGAACGGACAAAATGAATAGCAAGGATGGTTGATGAGCTTACCTGACAAATTCAGTGAAGATTGACGGTCGGTTGCTCCTGTTTTGACGAAAGAAGTTTTTTTTTTCTCCAGAGCACCTTTTTTCCAAATCAGCAATGTAATAATGAACCAAATATGAGGTAATTTGCCTATTTATGCCCAAAAAGTTGAAAATTTTCGCAAAAATTTGTTATGATTATTTTTTCAATCTATCTTAAGCTACATAACTCGGATGCTTGGAAGTGCCCAGTTTGGTATTTTTTCAGGTACATTTTGACGAATTTGAGATTTTTCCCGGTTTTTGATCCATGACTGCTGACCCGTCATGGCAGGTATATGATCTTCACTGGCATATAGGTTAGGAAATTCACTTTCCATTGCATTTTGCATACTAGCCTCCATTCTGATCACTTGCCATAGGGTCGATCCCATAAGTTCATGAGTATTACACCCATTTCACTCGCCGATTATTTAATCATGACTTGGTGGTAGAGCCTTCCTTTACATGGGCTTCCTAGTTAGTTCCTCGCTATCACTTGTTGCCCATGCTGCGTTTTATGTAGGCTCGGGAGTCCTCTTTAGTCCCGCCATGACTTATGTGTTGAAGCTTCATTATTCTTCTTCCTCACTATCATTTTTATGGCTATTACCCTAGAGGCTCCCTGGTGTTGTTGAGTTGTATTACTGCATTGCATATTGGCTACTTGTTTATCCTGGCCTTTAGCCGGCTTCATTTGGACTCAATGTTTTAAGCCAACTTTTGACCTTGTCTATCTGTACAAGTTAAACCATTGCATGCACTTAGCTATCGCGACTTGACACCCTTTTACCCATGGATGGAACATTCCTCTGAGTATCGCTTACTAGTTTCCGCCACCTTGCATTGAGCATAGGATCGTTCCAATCCCAGGAACTTGTGCATCTATTTCTTGATACTCGTTCTATCCATTGTACCATAGCATTCTTTTATTCTTTTCCAGGCTTATTATATGAAAAAGAAAAAAAAAATCAAATATAACAAAAAGAGCAGGAACGGGATGTAACTTCGTTATTTGATGGCAGTGTCAGTTTGTCGCCCTTGAACAAAGCATATACACTTATATATTTCCTACATTTGGGATGGTTTTAGTTTTGACCTAGGTTCAGCCTTTACCTTGTTTCACTTGTCAGTCCTCCCCCGGTTGGTTATCTCTTCCAATCATATGGAGAGTTTGTTCTGCCTCCTGCATAACAAACTTATACAGTGTCACTTTTTACTGCCATGGTCATCATGAGTCGTGCTTTTGTTCAAGGGAAGTCTAACCAGAGTCGGCCATTCTGCGGTGTCTCTTGACTCATTATTCAGTCGGCCTTCCCGGTCTTGTCAGTCTCTTGTTCTATCACATCAGATGTTTTGGTCCTCTACTTGTGCTGGTTTGAGAAGGTCTCCATTGACTTCTCGCTGGCGGGTTTGTCTCTTATCGACTACGACACATTGCTCTGAGAGCAAACCTAGAGCTGCACCCTAGCCCTATTTCCATCATTGATAGGTGACCTTGTGCTCAGCATTTGATCATCATTATGGGTCTTTGACTGAGTGGTTTCCCCTGTGTTCGACGTCAGCATACATTATCACACTTGGGATTCGTGCAGTACCTTGACTTCCATTTGACCCTATTGGTGGATATCTCGCCTCTGTGTCATCTTTCATTATTGGTTGGTTCAGAGGGTTTCTTCCGTGCGCTAGCTTCATCTTGTGCATGTCGGAAACGTACTTCGGTTTTGGTTCCATCACTCTACTTCGTACGATTCCTTCCAAATCTTGGCCTGTGGGTTACACTCGCGCTGGACTGATGTGGGATGCCTTAATGCCTTCCTTCCAGCAGATCTTTTCCCATCGACTCTGACTCATTGCTCTGGGAATAAGGTCTAGAGTCTTTTTGTTAGTACCTTAGGGTTTGCAGTCATCAGTGGCAGACTCTTCGCTATCGACAGTGGGGATTCATCATTGCCTCCTGATTGGTAGATTCTTTCAAGTGTTCGACTTCAACTCATTCATTCGCACTTGTTAGATTGTACTAGGGCACCTTGACACTCATTTTCATTATCGGTGGGTTGTCTCGCGTTGGTTAACGGTATACATCATTGACCGGTAATCCAACGATTTCTCACATGGTCGACTTCAGCTCATTTATTCCCATTGTGTCTAATTGTGCCATAGTGATCGGTGAAGACCTCGGGTTGCATCAGCATTTCTCGGTTCACTTTTGACAGTCCATTTAGTTTCTGCCAGTGATGTCGTTCACCCTTATATGTTGCAGTGTCAGTACAGCAGCATCTTATATGTTGGCTCCCGAGTTGCGTGATTGTACCGTTTGTTCCACCTCTTATGATTTGGTACTTGGAGATTCAGTTACTTATATGATCAGACATCTAGTTTCAGCATCATTGCTCAGCTTTCTATATATGTGATACTTGGACATTGATTCAGACTTATACTTCCGGGCCATGCTCAGATGATTCATTGTGTACTTTCAGTTCAACTATACTTGTATACATTTTGGATCTATTATGTACTTTCCATATGATGTATTTTTGACTGAGCATGGGTATGCCCGCCTCAGCATGAGTTGACTCTCTGTTTTCTTTCATTGGTTTTTGGCAGGCTGAAATCTGGTGAAGTCCTCTCTTGTCCTTTCGAAGTTCTTTCTATGTGCACAATACATTTCGGCCATCATGTACCCCTTCTGACCTCATATATTAGGGGACATCTGTTATAGCATCATTTTTCACCCTCAGGTGATTCATGATTGTCTTTATGGATTTGGGCACCCATTCCTACAGACTTGAACAAAATTCACTAAAAAACAGTGTTAAAATTCCCATACGCAGTTAAGCCCAGACTTTTCCGCGTGTATACGCGAGTCCATATGTAATTTTCCGTGTATGCCATTAAAATCATTAAAAAATATATTAAAATTCCCTATTTTCGGGCTGGGTTGATGGTTACTCTGGTAGTTCAACCACCCCAGCACGTGGCCAACTGTTTCCAACTGATTGAAACTACTTTGAGGGAGTATAAAATCCCCTCATGTGTATGGCCTAAGGGAGAGAGAAATTTTATAGACATTATACTCTATTGGAATCCCAGTTCAAGTCTGATTCCCCGTGCCTCCTGCACTTTCCCAGATTTATACAGGAAACCCTTGTTTCCTGGAGATGTTCATCCATTTATATGCCATCTCGAGTGCACAAGTCTTGGAAGAATATTAGCGAGGCAAGGGTGGGACGAATCCGGACGACAGCCTGCTCGAAGATCGTGGAAGGATTCAGGTGATCTCTCCACTTTTACTACTCTACATGTTGTTCGTAATAATGAAGAACCATCTTGTTCCTGAACTCATGTGTTAATGTTTATCTATATGTGTGAAAAGATTATCATTTAAGCATTTATTATGGTTTATATAATGTTTCACATAGATTGCACTAACGTTTAGGAGAAATATATGCTGTACAACTAGGTTTCCGTGCACGTTCTTTCTTGTTTTCTAGGTTGAAGGCGGAAGGAGAGTTGCTGGGGGTTTGGACCCCACGGGATCTACATCGAACGTAGGACTACGGGTGAGTTCTGCTATCGTTGTTAACTAGTTTTTTGCATTCAAGTATGGTTGTGTGTGAGTCCTTCTGAATAACATGCCCTGCTCTGTGGAGGTTTAGACCCAACAAACCTCTAGGGTGATTTTCCCCGAAACAATTAGTTTATTGGATGAGCGGAATCCCCTCGCTCCTCTAGGCATCATGGATTGGAACAGAGAGTATGGGACAGACTTATCATGCTCAATTTTGGCTTGAACCGGAAATTCACACATTGTTACCTTAACCAGGGTCAATGTTGGTTCTTGTGGAGCAGCATCTATCCCACAGCTTGTTTCCCCTCTGTCCTCTTGCTCTTTGTTCACCATTTCTTCTTCTAGTGTCGATGCTGGTTCTTGTGGGATAGTATTGACTTCCTCATTCATTTCTTCTCTACCTTCCTCTTCCTCATGAACTACCTCTTTTTCCATAGTTGGTACTAGTTCTTGAGGAACAACGTTGATTTCGTAGGTTAACTCCTCCTGTCTTAGCCGAATTGGGGGTGGTTCGTGTGTAACACCCCTACTTGTATCAACATCCATATTTGTTTGGGCAGGTGATGTTGTTTATTGCGAAACAACATCACTTTCCATTTCTTTGTCCATAATTTCACACCTTTGTTCTTCATTGTCAAAAGTCAATGATTGTTCAAAAATATCAATTTCCTTCATGATGTTCATAATTTCTTCCTCTGTGGTCTCTTCAAGAGAGGTTGGTTCTTGTGTGGCAGCCTTGGCTGTGTCGCCAACGACCTCCTCCATTCTTGTTTCTTCTTCTGTGGGTTTTTCAAGAAAGGTTGGTTCTTGTGTGGCAGCCTCGGCTATGTTGCCAACAACCTCCTCCATTCTCGTTTCTTCTTCTGTGTGTTTTTCAAGCAAGGCTAGTTCTTGTGTGGTAGCCTTGAGTATGCTGCCAATTACCTCCTCCATTCTCATCTCTTCAGGTTTCTCCTAATCAATCATCAACTCTTCTTCCTCGGGTTCCTCTTGATCAACTTCCATTTCCATCTCCTCCAGTTCCTCTTGGTTAATTCCCTCTAAATGTTCTGCTTCCACCAAACCAATCAGAGAGACTGGTTCTTCTTCTCTGCTGGCAATAATGGTTGCCACCTTTTCTTCTAAGGACCCACAGAGTTACACCCAGGAGACCCGAAGCCTGTTTATTTCATGCATGACCAATAATTGCACCAAATCATGATTGAAAAGCACTGTCGTCATTCGGTGCGAACGATGAGCAACCTGTGCCATATGTTGCAACTGTTTCAAGAGGAAGAAGGGCATGTTTAAGGCATGCACCTGATCCTGTCGAAATCGAAGGTACATTGAATTTTAAAGTGATACTTGAACATATTGGAGGCCCAACCCTCACAAGTAATGTATTTTATTACGAAACCTGCAAATTCATTCCAAGGATATGGCACGGTTTTGTGCTCGTACCCTCTGCCCATTTGCACAACACTCTCTCCTACCTCTAAGAATAATTCGGGAAATTTCGGGAGAGAAACTTTCCAAGAAAACCATTGCTGCCCCTGTTGTCTGAACTCGCTGACCACTATAATTGCCTCTTCTGTGACAGGAAATTCCAGACCTCTAACCCGCGAATAATTCTCCTCCACATTGAGTGCGAATTCCATTGTGATTCCTCAATTAAACCCCTGCAATGTATCAAAGTAGGTATCCCAGCCTGCATTGACAAAGAATTGCCAAACCTTTGGATTTCTACGGACTGAAGTTGTGTTTTCAGGTTCATCCTGCACACCCAAACCACCCATATTGTGGAGACTTGTAGCAACACTTCCTATAACATCATACTATTGGGAAAGGTGGTGGGTACCAAATTCAGAGAAAAAACATGGTGAAAATGGAAAGGTGGTAACGGTAAATATAGCCAATAACTCTTGAAAACTAAGAAAAATCATGAAAGGATATGATAAGTGTGGTGAATAGAAATAATAATTGTTCATATAGGGTGGACAAGACATCTTACGGATCCCAATACGTATTAAATGATGATACCGCATATTGATGGGAATTGTAAGGTGTACCATGAGAGAATTGTCATACCTGATTTATGAGGCAATTATTACGCCGTCCTTGACATGACGTCACCCACCCCAACTTAAATTTTGTCGTCCATAGCATTAAAATGTTCACATGGGATATTTAATTAAATCAATAAAAGTCACGTGGAGGCACATTTGACGGCCTACCTGGACGATGTGACGGTTGGTAGGATGGCGGTGTTGTAATGATGTAGATGGAGTAACAACATCAAAGTAACAACGTCAGTGTAACAACATCAGTGTAACAACATCGGTGTAACAATACCGGTGTAACAACAACGGTGTAATAGCACCGGAGTAATAACATCGGTGTAACAAAATTGGTGTAACAGCACCGGCGTAACATCATCGGTGTAATAGCATCGGAGTAACAGCAATGGAGTAACAACATCTAGTGTAATAACTTCTAGTGTAACAGAATCTGGAGTAACAACAGTGCGAGTAACAACATCCAGTGTAGCAGCATCGATCAAGGAGTAACAGCATCAAGTAACAGCGTTTGGTGTAACTGCATCATGAGTAGCAGCAACCGAGTAATGGCACCATAAGTAGCAACAATCGAGTAACAACACCATGGTATGACAAGCGATGTTTTGGGAATTTTTCTTTGATTTTAACTCCTTAATAGTAACTCCTGCAAAAGACAACAAAAAAATAGAACATAATTCTTTATTCTTTATTATATATATATATATATATATATATATATATATATATATATATTATAGGAAGGGTTGAGAGGAAGAATTCTACATGCCGATGACCTTCAAACCATATTTATAGGAGAGTTGTTTAATATAAATCCAAATCCCAATTTAAATACTAAATTTTTATAACATATAAATATAAATCTAAATCCGAGTTTAAATACTATATTATAAAATCAACAACCATGATGGATGAATTTATAATTGACAAAGAAACTATCTATCTATAAAATAACATATAAATATAAATATAAATCCCAAAAACACGTTCAAATACTAAATTGTAAAACCAGCAAACATGATGGATAAATTTATAATTGAAAAAAAAAACTGTCTATAAAATACCATATAAATTTAAATTTAAATGGCAGAAACACGTTTAAATACCAAATTCTGAAACTGATGAATTTATAATTGAATAAGAAATGATCTGCCTATAAAATAAATATAAATCTAAATCCCAAAAACACATTCAAATACTAAATTGTATAAATATAAATATAAATCTCAAAAACACATTCAAATACTAAATTGTAAAACCAGCAAATGATAAATAAATTTATAATTGAAAAAAAAAACATTTAAATCTATAAAATAATATATAAATCTAAATCTATAAAATGACATATAAATCTAAATATAAATCAAATAAACATGTTTAAATACTAAATTGTAAACCAAAGAACCTTATGGATGGAACAAAGAAAGAACTATAACTAGAGCAACATGGCAAAGCACTATAAATCTGGTGATGAAGGCCATTAAATTAATTTGACACTAGAGCGAAAACCAATGCAACTACGTCTGCACGTGGTATGTGGTACTTGGAAACATTATCATAAGATGGGATGGTTTAACATAGGATGTCGAGATCGTACGTGGAGGCTGAGGGTGGTTGTCGTGTGCCAGGCGGTTGATTACGCAATCGGGAGCAATGACACGAAGTTTTGTTCTTTCTCCTTGTTTCTACGATGATTACTTAACCGGGAGTACATTATCCGAATAGGCTTTCCATTAAGGGGTGTAAAATTCAAGCTACGTAAAGCCTCGGTCGCATTTTCAACAGTGTTGTAATTGACATAGGCATATCCGAGAGAAGTATTGGTTATGCCATCTCTGCAGATGCGAACACTGAGAAGTGGGCCAATCCCTTGGAAGAGTTCATAAATCTGCACTTCAGTAACATTGGGCTCCAGATCCCCCACATACAAATATTTCCTAGCGGATTCATTGTCTCTGCGATTAACAGGTTCTTGATTGTAGCTGTTATTAACATCTCCCTGTTGTTGCTGTGAAACACGGGTTTGTTGAGTCTGTGCCATTGCGTCTATGCTTATATTTTTATCTCTTATCTCTGCTCCCCGTTAATGTCGAGAAACGAATGAAATACCAATTCAATCAAACTAAAAATCCAGAGTCACCGTAAAACGAAGATGATTTTCAAACTACGCGGAAAGAGAATCAGAACTCACCACTTTTATCTTTTGGCAGATTTATCGATTCTTTTAGTGTAATGCTTTGTAGCTACAGAAATAATACGGAGAGATGAGTGCGGAACCGATTCAATGGTCATGTTGATATACGTATTTAAATATGGTGGCTGGGATTTTATAAATGTGGTGGTGTCAGGCCGACCCTATACATTTTATTTGAATGTGTTCCATGGGATTTTCCAAAAAGTGCAAGTGGGGTGACAGGCCCACGTTTCGAAGTCGTTATAGGTTTTTTTTCCGTCATGAGTCGGCCTTTTATTATCATTACAATAGTTTAAATAAAATGTTTATAACAAGGATAATTTGAGAATGGAGAAATTTTAAGAACCAATTCAATAAAATTGGTGAAAAGGGCACAAGCCATCTTCAACATATCTTAATAATAAAATGTTATGAATTTATAAATAATTAATTGAATCATTTTATATTGCAATATTACTCACAACCCATTAGTGTTAAATGACAACCTTTTGTCTAAGACAATGTTTGGAATGGCATGACAATTAAAGTCTTTAACTTTATGATCATCTAGAGATTCAAAGTCTAACACCTAGGAGGCCACATTGGTCTTGTTGTGTGATTGGAATATAATTGGAAGACAACTTTTGTAAGGATTTTTTGGTATCTTTGTGTAATTCTAAGGAATTTTTGTACTCTTATGTATCCGCAAGGAAATTATAATCATTTTGTGGAATTTATTACGAGATGAATTACCCTAGGGTTTGGGTTGAGAACCCCAACATACCAAGAAACATACAACAACGAGAAGAAAGAAAATTTACAATCATAACAAGATAATAACATGTATAAAGCATTAACATCATGAAGATCAGTAATGCAACAAAGCTTCTTTATTGATGTATGTAAATATGTGTGGAGGAATACCACCTGATTTAGCCACGGTTCCAAGAGAAACCATCATCCAGATTCGTCCAGCCCAAGCCTCCACAATCTCCTTCCAGAAACATACACATGGATTTCATATAAGAGGAATCAACATCTCCATGAAGGAAACAAGGGTTTCCACAATCTGGGAAGTGCAGCATGCACAGGGATAAATCAGAGTTGATCACAAACTAACTAGCCATAATCTCAATACCTATCTCTCTGTCCCCTTCAGGCCTTCCCATGAGGTGTATTTCTACTACCCTAGAATAGTTGTTTTAGTTGGGATACATTTAGGCCACAGACTATGGTAGGTGCTTCCAGTGTAACCCATAAACCCCACCAAAAAAATAGGGAATTTTATATTTTTTCATATTTTAAATTATATACGTGGGTTGGGTATAACTGGACCCGCGCGTGCACGCTATTTTGGGAGGCCAGAGTTGTGTATGCAATTCAATTGTTGTTTCTTTGGAGAGATCTAGTGGATATTCCTTTAATTCATTGATTTCATCCTCAAACAACTCCTCTTAGCTGTCATGATAGATGTTTTGAGAATGAAAATCATGAACTCCTTCTAATAGTATTTTAGGATGCCAATTTCCCAAATCTTCATTAATGTTTACAAGGTATTGTATGAGATCTTCAGATTGATCACAACAATTTTTAGCTAATGATAAAGATGAACAATTTTCTTTATAATGTTCAGAAAGCACCTTTTGGAAATCCTTTAAGGAAAAAAAACTACCAGGGTCTAGGTCTTCATACCACTCTCTTGCCTTTCCTTCTAATATCCCCATGAACATTTTCATGAGGCAGTCTTCATGCCATTCAACTTTTAACCTCCATACATGTATATGGAATTTGTTGAGATGTAACAAGGGGTCATCAAATTTTTCAATTTGAACCATAGGCGGGTTTGAAACCCAATCTATCTAAGGCATTTTGTGTTGAAATTCAGGGATATGATCTCTGTTCATTAGAGCATATCTCCATTGTATCCTTGGATCCATGTTTGTAAATCATAAAGGGTCACTGCATCTTTTCAACCAGTCTATAGTTTTATACCAGTGGAGTCTTTAGGTCTATTGAGAATTGTGGAGTTTCCAGGTGGAAGGTTTCAACTTTTCTATCCACCATCAGCATTACTAATGCATTCCTAGGGGAGTCTATGAGGACTAGTAGGTCAACGGGGCTACTGAAGGCCAGCGGAGTCATCAAGTGGAGGATGTTTAATGTTTTAAGGATGTACTTGTTGTCCACCATCAACAAATGAATACCAATCTAAGGATTTTTTTGGGTTTTTTGAGGTCCTAAGGAATACCTAGATTTTCACTGACTCAAATCATTGGATACTATTTGACAAGGGTTTTTTAATTCTTTAAGGATGTCGAAGCTTGCTTCTTATTCAGAAAGTCCCACCGTGATCGACATTATGTTAGTTCCCCATAATTTGTCAGATTGGCAAGGAAAAATGTACAACGGTAACATCAAACTAGTATTTGGAGTCCTAGGACCTAGCCTTCCTGGACTCAGAGAGGGTTTTCTCTATACTTGTGTAAAGGATGTAGCTTGGTAGCTTTCAAGTTTTGATTTTAGGCTAGTTATTAGGTTTAGGGTTTTTTTGTGTGTTTTGATTGGTTGGGTAGGTTGTAAAGGAAAATAGATAGTGTTTAGACCATTGGGATATGGAGCTTTCAATAGGTCATAAAGTTACAACAATAATTCAAGGGTGCTTCAGAGGGCAAGTTAACAGGGCTAAATGGATCTTCAAGGCTTTAGGTGAGTGGAGTGAACAATAAATTGGTAACAAAGTAGGTGCAAAGGGCAGTTAAGAATCATTTGTCAAAAACTACAACAAGAAAGGCCTCTAAGAATACTATGCATAAATACAAAAACAAAGACAGGACACACCATATTTCTTTGACCTAACCCTAGCAAGCAAACATCAAGACAATAATCTAGTAAACGCTACAGAGTAGGGAACTCCTAAACTCTCTAGCTATCTACCTTCAAAGAAATAAAAAATGCAAGATAACATACAAAAATGACCAAGAATCAAGGAAATCCTAATTTTCCCTAACCATACCATAGATAACTTCAAAGAAGCTATCTAAGGTGAGAAAAAAGGTAGGGAAAACCATATACCTCTTCAGCTAAACCCTAACAAGAAGTACTATGAAGAAATACCTCAAAACAATGTTTAAAGTGATTCCAAAGGGCAGGGCTAACCATAAACCTCTTTGGCAATGACTATATTGAATAATTCATAAGATAAACAATCAGAGCGGGTTTAGAGAGTATCGAAGGATTCTCTAAACTGACCTAGCAGAGGAAAACATGAAATCAATAGAAACAGACAGACTTAATGACCTTTTACAAGCATACCTTAAGCTAAAAATTATGTTCTAAAGCAAGAGAAGGATGAAACAATATGTAATACATAAGAAAATGAGAAAAAAACAAGAAAAACATCATTATTCAATGTGTTCATGAATCCTGCAAAGTTCTTGGCTCCATTATCATTCAGTCCAAAATGATTACAAGGCTCCAAGGCCAAAACCTCTATACAACTCAGAGACTATGCTCAGTTCAACAAGTGAAAACCAACTTCCAGCCAACATGAAAAATGAGGCCCTCATCTAGTATTTATGATGCGAAGGAGGGTCAAAATCATAATTAGGGTTTTTGAGGCCATTAATTTCTCATAAATATCAATTTTATCCCTTGAGACCATGCAAGGCGCAAGGCACAAATATCTTAAGTTATTAAATGAAAAATAACTTACAACACATAACTTAGCAAAAAATCTTACTTTGAGGCCCTCAATAACTTCCAAAAATATCTCAGTATTTTTTGTTGAATTTTTTGCAAGGATACAACTTTGAGGTCTAAGGGCGCAGTGCCTGCACAGGAAAACTGGATCATCTTGCAACTGAATTTTGAAGGCTTGCCTCTTAAACATGGCAGAAAGGTTAAAATTTTCATGTTTTTGGGCCTTTTGGAGGACCAAAACTACTCCAAATGATCTGAAATTTGGTGTGCATGATGCCCTAGGCTTGATAAATCCAAAAATTCCAAGTTTTCACTTAATGGATGCTTGAGTAAAAATCGGAGCGCGAAGGGTGTTGCGCCGTTGGCCCTTAAAAATAGTCAAAAAATATAAAAAATTCAAAAACTTGCCAAAATATATAAAAATATGGATTTGCCTTATTGATTATATTTTTGATGGCTGTATGGGATGGATCATCAGGAATGTTAAGGTTTTCTTCCTCCTTTTCCTCCATGAAGGTTTCTCCCTGTTGGCATTTTCTTCATTGATATCTTCTTCACTGCCCTTTTCTGCCTTTTTGATATTTCCCTTATTTCCTTTCTACCCTCAATGTTTGATCCTTCGTCAGTTTGATTTATCATGGGAATACTTGTAATATTCCTACATTATCATGTAGATAATAGGAATATTAATTTTTTATTTTTGCACCTAGTAGATGAATAAATGGGGGAGGAAACCCATACTTAACTAAAATCAGCCTAAAAACCCTTTTGATGTGAAAGAGGATCATTATAGTAACTGGATTTCACACTCTCATGTGTGAAAAGGGACTTTCTTCTTGTGGACAAAGTCAAGTTTGACTAAGTCAACAACATGCATGAAGAAGAGTGGATCATCATTGAAAATAGCTCAACGTGAACAAGAATGAGCTTAAACAAATATATGAGAGTTATCTTGAAGACACTTGAGTGTGAAAGGGGATGAAGCAGGTTGAAGAGGTAAACCTTAATCAAATCAAACAACATGATTTTTGAGGAGAGGCCTTCATGGAGACACAATGTAGTTTTGGAGGGAGATTGATCATGTGCATGTGGAAACCCTAATGGGTGGGACCCAAGGTGAGGAGACTCAGATAGCTTATAAGGAAGGGGATAGAAGCCATTTGAGGTTAGATTGATGATTATTGATTTCGGTCTGCATGACTATTTGGGATCCACTTGATGTTTAGCAGAGTTGCAGTGCTGATTAGCACAAGGCATTCATGTTTAGGAATTCCTTCTCCTACCTGTTAGGTGCAGGAATTACACTTAAGCAAACTCATCAACACTTAATTTGTCAATCTAGGGGAGTCGTAAACTTAGAGACAAAGCACAGGAAATGCCAGAGATGGTATGAATCTTCCTAATAAAAATCCCTTTCTTTAAAGAAAAGATTGTAGAATCAAATTAAAAGCAGAAAAGAAGGCAACTTGAATCATCAAAGATAATCTAAGACTAGAACAAGAAATAATGCATTTGCAAGAGGGAATTAAAGATAAAAGGAAATCGCTCCAGCTGATTATTATTTAATCACTGAGTGGATGTTTTTCTTTAGCATAGACACTTAGCAGTATCAAAAGATGGGCCCTTAAACCTACTCCTTTAGAGATTTCCTTCTTGCACTAATCTTTCTTGCACTATCACAGTCTGCTTGCACTAGTGTAGGAATAAATATTTATGCAAAAAGTTATAGATGGTATCTTTACTAAAGGATTCTCTTCTTCATGCGAGGGCTTGAAATTTTCTAGGTTCGAAGAACTCAGATCCCGTGGCAAGAAACTAGTTCTTGCACCGGATCATAGCTTCCTGCACTTAGCATTTAATTCTTAAAATGATTTTTTAATTATTGCAAGTTCTATTATACTGTTAAATCAAATTGCACACATAAAAATGAATGTTTCCGGTCTTAACAAAATGTCGAAATAAAGAAATAATAAATGTATATATTTATCATATCATAAGCATTTAATGAAAGAAAGAGGATTGCGGGAAGTAGAATAAGAAAGCTTGCTGCATCACACCAATTTACACTGGTGCAGGTTCATTTCTCCCGCTTGGACCAGGCGGGGAAAACCAATCAAGAAGAGTTGTAGAAAAAGAGATATCACACCAAAGTGCACTGGTGCAGGTTCATTTCTCCTGCATGGACCAGGTGGAGGAAAACCAATCTAAAATCAAGTGCAGGAATAAAAATTGCAGGAAAAGGAAAGTTATATACTTCACACAACAGATCTGCTTTCACTTAGATAAGAATACATGTGCTTAAAACTAAATCAAACTTGACAAAGTAAACACGAATTACAGGAAAATAAGAAATGGGGTAAACGTGTTGGGTTGGCTGGGCCCTAGCCAACCAACAAGTTTCCCATTTAAATAGAAACTCTACTCAGTACCTTAATTAATTCATCAACTCAATACAGAAACATAATTTTCAAAACATGAGGTGGAGCTCCTTTTATTAATTCACTGAGGCAGGTACATACATTAAGGCATCATCTAGCCCAGATTTGGACAATAACAAAATACAGCGACCTGTTACCGCCTCTTGGCTGTGTTTCTGTTCTCCTCTACTATCAAAACTCTCACTTCATCCTATTTACATTCTACATTA
This sequence comes from Pinus albicaulis, assembly GCA_034641835.2. Taxonomy (NCBI): domain Eukaryota; kingdom Viridiplantae; phylum Streptophyta; class Pinopsida; order Pinales; family Pinaceae; genus Pinus; species Pinus albicaulis. The sequence goes on along the minus strand of JAXQQM020074822.1, from coordinate 92,039 downwards.
TATATACCTTTGGCCAAAGGCCAAAATAGATCCTTTAACTAATTACATAACCAAACGCAGAATTTATCTTTTCATTCTTCAAAATTAGGCAGTTAACAGAACTGACCGTAGATAATCTCCAGTTTTTTCCCTTCAAATATTACACTTAGCTACCTTTATATTACTCTTCTGTCGTGGCTGAAGCAGCTCAAGACGAGGCAGTGATCAAGGAGGTTTGGATCTGCTGCAAGGATTTTCTGTGCTGGAAACGGTGCAAGATCTGATCCTGCACTAGGATCAGTGGTCACGGTAAGTACTCTAACTACCAAATAAACATAGGAGATATCGATAAGTTACAAAGAGTGATTAAAAGTAAGAAATCATGTAATAAATAATTAATAAATGCTAAGTTGAATTAAAAATATGAAAATAAAGTTTATATGAAATATGTCATCCTGCTTGTACTGGTGCAGGATGAGGGTGCATAACAGAGGTAAAACAGAGGTAAATGGTTATGATTTAGGAAGGGGAAAATGGAAAAAAGAGAGAAAATTAGGGGGCTAACATCCTCCCATCCCTAAGTTGTTGTGTGTCCTCACACAACTCTTTACCTTTGCAAAAAAACCTTCAAAACTTTGAGCATTCTAGCTCAATCTTGTTCTGACATACTGAAATCAGCTTGAAATGTTTCAGACTTCATCTCTCTGATGTTCTTTAGTTTCTTTGTCACCTTTTTAAGTCGCTTGAAACATTGCGTAGCATGGTACTTCCAAAATCTAACTTCTCCTTTATTTTTCTATATCTCCGCAGTTAATTCTTCTCTACTCCGTTCTTTATCCTCCTGCACTTTAACTATGAGCTGCTATAAGTTCTACACTTGAAGCTCTAGTTCAGCTATCCAGGCAGCAGGAGTTACCAAATCTTCTGTCTCGACAGGGGTTGTGTCTTCCTCAGGGACCTTAGTATACCTCATGGCTTCAACAAATACTTCTTCATTTTCTTCTTCTTTTTTTTGCTCTTCTTGCTCCTTCTTCTTGCTCTTTTGCTCCTTCTTATCCTTGCACTAGTGTAGGAGGGGATTCAACGTCCTGTGGGGACTATGTTTATTCGCCTGCACTAGATTCCTCATTCTTTTTCTGGGCCTTTTTAACAAAATTGGCCAACAGAGTGTCATCTTCAACTTCTACAGATTTTGCAGCATCTGCAAGGACTAACAGGTTGTCTTCTTCGGGGGTCTGTGGCTGTACTAGTGTCGAATAAGGAGTGTCTTCAACTGGTGCACTAGCTGTCTTCTTCTTCTTTGGAAATGGGGCCTTTTTTTCTGTTGATTTCCCGGGTCATTTCCTTTTTTCACTAGTGCAATAAGGACTCTCCTTTTCATTTTTCCTAGGACGGTTGCTTGTGCTGGCGGGGTCCTCTGTCTCCTTTCCAGCAGCTTTCTTTTTATGGAGCTATTTTCACAGTGCCTCCCAGGTCATGCCTTTAATTTCTAATTGTTTCTGAACCAAAATTTTTATCAGACCGTGGTGATATAATTTCTTGTTGGCCTGGTCTGCCCATTCATCCCACACACCTTTGGCCATTTTTTCCAAGCTCTTAAGAAAACAATAGTGGAAATAAATGCATCACCAGACATGCCAGTCGCCTTCGAAATGCCGCAACATTCTAAAATGGTACACAAAAGTGACGGAGTACCTTCCCTCAAATGTTATGAATTTTTGTAGGATGAAAAGGAGGTCCTGCCACTATCCCAGTAGGGCACTACACAGAATTCCTTTCTTCCAATCTACCTTCATGTTATGATCGGCAACGAAACACTTCCATCGATTCCTCTCTAGTTTCTGATTTTTAAAATATTGCTCACCAGTATTTTCCAAACCTGTCACTGCTGCTATAAACTCCTCCCTAACCTTAAATTTTAGAGGCACAATTTTCACTCGGCCATTTTTGAAACTTCTGGAAAGCTATAGGGCCACTTCATGGTCGTACTCGTAAAAATTTTGTAAGAATTGAAGAAAGCCTACGTCTCGCAATAGTGCAAGACTATTGCGAAACTCAGCAGTCTATTCTACCATCCTGAGAGACGAAGGTTCGCTTCAAACAGGCGGCTTCGCTGCTTAACGTTTAGGAACAGTCAGTAATTTACATGCAACACCAGGAAAATTGTTTCTTATAGATAAGGATTCAACTTTCCACCATCCCTTCCATCTTATCATCCATTCATTCCACTGAAACAGCCATGAATACGCGACATCTTTGAGGTCATGTCGGATTGGTACTTGCGGTGGTGTTTCTAACGGATAGGTGAGGTAATCATTACGAGTGAAGGACACCTGGGATTATGGTAGAAAGGGAAATTATGTCCAAGCAACGGTTAAATCATTTCTACACTCCTTCATAATTCAAAAAATAACTTTAGCATTCATTAAAAAATGATCATGACTCTTAACTTAAAAACACCTTGTACTTTAAATTTTCTCCTAGTTAATATGATAGCACAAGTACTTCACAACTAAGTGAAAGGATTTCTCATAAACCTTCATAATTACCACTTTCCTATGACATATGCTATGAAACGAACAAATTGTACTCTGTTTCTAACAACGTGCATGCTTGCACTGGTCTGCTTGCACCACTTAAATTATGTCATCTTGTTGGTACCATTCTGCTTGTACTTATTATATAGGATGACGTGCTTGCACTAGTGCAAGCATAATATCTGAAAAACAGAACAGGGAATTTAAGTAAAATATAGGCTGGACTTCCAACATGACTTCCTCAATTTATACTAGAGATTCGATTCACCCTTTCTTGATGTTTCAGAGCATATCCTTTTTCTCTTTTGTACGTGAGATCCTACGATTCATGAGGGAATAAAGAAGTGGGAAAAGGGAAATTTAAGAATGGGAAGGAATTCTGTTACAAGGATTCCATGAATAGTACCACAAGAGGGGATAAACAGAAGTGGGACACGAAAAAAAATCAAGGGTAAAGTGGGGTTTTATGAAACGGACAGGGTAAATCAGAAGAATATGGGAAGGTTAATCATTTGGGATTGAAGAAGAAATAGAGGGAATATTATGAAAAATTTCTTCCTGCACTGGTGCAAGAAAAATAACTACAGCGAGAATCAAGTGTTACTTGAATAAAAATATCCATGCTAATTACCCCAATTGTAAAAAGGTTGGTTCTACTGAACTTGCTTTTACTTGGTGGTTGCTAGCATATCTAAAGATCACGGAACATTCTCTTTTTATTAGAAATTTTTTATCGTTCTATGAGCAAGCTAGTTTTCAGGATGATCCTCCTGCAATCATGTCAACGAACTGATTTTCATAATTACAGGAAAATATTTTTTCTTTACTTTTTATTTTAAAAAAAATTCTTATTTATTTATTCTTTTTCTTTTTTCTTTCTTTATTTATTTATTTATTTTTTTAGGAAGAAGAAGAACTCATAGTTTCAAAAATTTGGTATGACCATTCACCACTACCGTCCCGAATTGTTGTTGGATTTGCTGTGTAAAATATTTCCTGGTAAGTGGCTGAAAATACTTCTTTAATCTGTGTCCATTTACCAGTAACACTTAATTTTTATCCATCAATAGTTTTAACTTCTACTGCTCCATTCTCGAATACTCGGATCACTTCATAAGATCCCATCCAACATGTATGGAATTTCTCTTTAAAAATTTTAAATATAGAATCATAAAGGAGCACCCAATCACCTGGTTGGAATTGCTTTTTGTAAATAGACTTGTCATGCCACCTTTTGCGTTGCCGCTGAATTAGTATGTTCTGCTAAAAAAATCCCTATGAAATTCATCTAACTCATTTAATTGGAGAAGACATTTTTTTTTGTGCCTCAGAGAGATCTAGTCCTAACTTAACTGCAGTTCTGAAAGTTTTGATTTGGAATTCAATTGGTAACAGAACCTATTTGCCATATATTAGCTCATATGGTGTATGTCCCGTGCTATTTCTCCAAGTGGTTTTGTATGCCCACAAAGCTTCTGGTAATATTTCAACCCAGTATTTCCGATGCATGTTTACTATCTTTGTAATAATGGACTCGATCAGTTTGTTTTTGGATTCCACTTGGCCATTTTCTTGTAGGTGATACGGTGTGGATTTCCTGTGCCAGATCTTGTATTGCTCCATCACACCCTGCACCAGATTAGAAATAAACTACGGATCATTGTCAAAAACAATTTCTCTAGGCACAACATATCTAGTAAAGGTTTCAGTAAAAAGAAAATCAACAACAACTTTTTCTGTAGAAAAGAAAACAGCTTTAGCTTCTACTCATTTTGTAACAAAATCTGTACAAACCAAAATATGCTTTTTACTTAATGATGTTGGAATTATTGGCCCTATAAAATCAATAGCCCATTTTTCAAATGGCTCAATCATAACTTGGGGGAATAAAGGCATTTCATTGGTTTCATTAGGCTGGCCCATTTGTTGACAGCTGTCACATCGCCTAACATACGGTTTGGCATCCTTAAACAAGGAAGGCAAAAATTAACCAGCACACAATACTTTATATGCAGTTCAATTATTAGCGAAGTCACAGCCTCCACAAGGTTCATCATCAGCATATTTCAATATTTCAAACACTTCCTCCTTTCTTACACATCTACGGATAATCAGATCTGGACCAGTGTAAAAGAGATCTCCTTCAATCCAGGAATATGCAGCAATTGTCTGAATAATATTCTGCTTTTCATGAGCAGACAAGTGGGCTGGTGTTTTCCCAGTAACCAAATAATTAGCAATGTCAGAAAACCACAAAGAATTTATTGACATTGAAAAAATATGTTCATTCAGAAAATCATCATTAACAGGAGTTGCTTCACCAGGATTATCTAATCTAGAAATAAAATATGCTACAACATTAGATTTCCCTGGTCTATCAACAATAGTAACATCAAATTCCTGCAAAAATAGCAACCACCTAGTCACTCTACCACTATTCAATGGTTTTTTCATCAAATATTTAATCACGGAATGATCAATATGTACAAATACTTCATATCCTGTAATATAGTGCCTGAACTTATTAATTGCAAAAATTACAGCTAAAAAATCTTTCTCTCTAAATGTATAATTCAATTTAGTGGAAGAAAAATTCTTAATAATATAATATATAGCATAGGATTTCTTATTTTACTCTTGTCCTAAATCTGCGCCAATAGCCAAATCTAAAGCATCAGAGGAGATGTGAAAAGGCAGGGACCAGTTAGGACCTTGCAAAACTAGTGCCTGCACCAACTTTTCCTTCAATGTTTCAAAAGACTGTTGGCAAGATGTGGACCAAGAAAATTCACTATCCTTAGCTAGAAGTCAGAAAAGAGGGGCAGATATCTTAGAAAAAATTTCAATGAATCTTCTATAGTAACCATCATGTCCTAAAAAGCCTCTTACTTCTCTTTGAATTTTGGGTGCATGAAGATGCAGAATGATTTCAATCTTTTCCAGATCAACCTGGATACCTTTATCAGAAATCAAATGGCCAAGTACCACTCCTGATTTTCACATTAATATACATTTATTGTCACTCAAAGAGATATGGGGTTCTTGACAACGAATAATTACTTTCTCCAGATTTTTGAGAGAATCCTGAAAAGAATCACTAAACATAGAAAAGTCATCCATATAAATTTCCACAAATTCTAGATCAGCAAAAATAGCCGGGACTGCCCTTTTAAAGGTAGCCAGGGCATTACATAAACCAAAGGGAAGCACTTTATAAGCAAATGTACCCCATGGAAATGTAAATGTGGTTTTATCCTGATCTTTGGGTACAATCTGAATCTGGTTATAACCACTGAAGCCATCCAAAAAAGAAAAATATTTATTTCCTGCAAGGGTATGAAGCACCTGGTCAATGAAAGGGAGAGGGAAGTAATATTTGAGAGTGGATTTATTTAATTCTCAATAGTCAATACAAATACACCACTTTCCATCTTTCTTAGGTACTAGCACTAATGGAGAGACCCACTGACTATCAAAAATATGATAGATAAAACCGACATCCATGAGTTTATGTACTTCTTCCTTCACAATAGATCCCTAGACAGGAAAATTTTAGGGGCGAATTTTAGCTCAAAGGCGAATTTTAAGGGGTTTTAAATTTTGATAGGGTGAATTTTTTATATAAAACCCATTTTCTATAGTTTTTTAAAGTTAGCCCTATAATTATTTTAAAAATAATTAATTATTAAATATTAGCCCACCAAAATAAATGGTATAAAAATGAAAAAAATGATATTCACTGATTTTCTTTGTTGGAGCGTATTTCACTGATTTATTAGTGCCTGAGGAGGGTTTAGAGTGTTTCGCCTCATTTTTTTCATATCAGGCATGAGTGGTCATGAAAGTTGGATTTACCATGGATGTGCCGGGCTCGTGATGTGGTGATCCGTGAGTTGCACGCATTTGACAAAGAACTGTTCCACAAGCATTCGTGAAAGGGGCGATCCTGCCCAAAATGCCGTGAAAACAAGAGTTGAATTGGGTGCCCTCTTATTGGAAGACAGGGAGGACTGTTAAAAGATGCAGTTCCTGTGAATAATGTGGGTACAACAATGCGAGGAGTGCCACAGAAATTCAATGGTATTGGAGCTTCTAAAGTTGTGCCAAGGTTGCTGCTTCTGATGATGCCAACGCCATGAAAATGATAAAAAATAATGTGGGTAACGCTGAAAAACCACAAAAACCAGATGATGACTTGGTCATAACCTCAACAGAACGCCTGCCTGATCTGGGTGTTCTTCCAAAGGAAAGATCGGGGATATTAAGGTCCTTTTCCTCAGGAATTAGTGTGCCAGAGACCGTGGAAGATAATATGTCAATGTTGCCACCAGCATTTGGGTCTCCTTTACTTAAAATAGACTCACTTCCTTGTAGATGTAGGAATCTTAACTAGTTCTGTGGTTTTGATTTAATTCTCTTCATGTTGAAGTTTGTGTATTGCTTTTAGTTGCTCAAACTACGCTCATGAAGGGGTTTGCAATTTTTCTCTGCAGATTCCTCTCAAATTCTTGCAGTTAAGGAAACCTTGCATTTGTCTGTAGTACCGACAACTGTAATATGCCATGAAGAAGAGCTCAAAAAAGTCTTAGAGTTCTGTAAGATGTGTATAGAAAAAAAGAAAGTTGGAAGCATGTATGTATGTGGATGTCCTGGAACTGGGAAGTCTTTGCTTTTGGAGAAAGTCAATTTTTTGTCTATTGACTGGGCTATAGAGGTAGGTAAATAGTCCTTTGGTATATTTCTTTTCTAATTAGATTTCTATTTTCTGGTTTCGAAGATTCCACTGAGGCATATAGTGGACTTATTCGTGTCATCTGATAAATAAATTTCTATATCTTGAACCTTTGTTCTACGTTACAAAGGTGAGGATATATGTTTCATTAGTGGGAAATGTTATCAGTCAGGGATGAAAACTGAGTTTCTTATGATTTGATTTCAAAAGTTGACTCTACATGTGATCAGGTTGGGATGCCACCCCCCACTTCAGTGGTTGTTAACTGCACTTCTTTGACAAACACTTCAGACATATTCAGCAGGGTAAGTACAAGACAAAATCAGGGGATTGCTCCAATGAATGACAGCCCCAACTTTAGCATTTTACATTCATAATAGACTTAAGAAATACACAATGAAGGATAGTTGAATTACACTGATGAGAACATGTAGGATTGATATGCTATATTAATTGATATTCTGCTTCTATAATAGATATTGGAGCAATGCCAAGGAAATAAAAAATGCTCGGTAAATAGCTCTCCATTTCAGGAGTTGAAAAGCTTTCTGTGTGAGAAGAAATAGTCATCTGCCAAAAAGATGATGTAAGAATTATATATTAGTAGCTTTTTTTTGTAAATTAACTCCTCCCTATGTGTTTTCTTGTTAAATTTTGATGTGCAAGATAAGTATTTCTATTAAGCCTTCGACAATCAAATATGCAATGTTAAAGCCAAACACTTTATAAGTCCTCATTGATGTATTTCTGTTTTTGGTAAATTTTCTTATAGTATGTAAACAAGTCAACTTCATCGTGATCTCTTAGTGCATGCAAACAAGTCAACTTCATTGGTGTTCTAATTCTACTCTGCTATCTTTTGAAAAGGTTTCTGATTATCGAGGAGATGGATTATTTGATTTCAAAAGATCAAGCTGTGCTTTATGATCTCTTTAGGCTTCCAAAATTCCCAAATTCACACTGTATGCTGATAGGTAAGCTGAAGAGTAGTGGATAAGCTAGACATCTTTTTCTTGTTTACTACTCACGGACATCATGAATTATATTTTTATTGAATGGTTTGTAAGAGAAACTCCCTGGTGGATCTGTTTGTGCAGGCATTTCAAATGCAATAGACTTCACTAATCGGTTTCTTCCCAAATTACAGTCCTTAAATTGTATGAACTATTGCCCTTTGCATCATTTTATGATCAGTGTAATATGCACACATTTTTTCCAATTTCTACTTCTAAATGCAAAAATCAAGTACCTAGATAAATTCTTTACAATTCTCAAAGGATTATGAAAAACACTTGAACTATTAGATGTCATGTTATGTGCTGACATTTGCCTTAAATATTCTGTTTTTGTTTAGCTGCTATCATAGAATATTTAATGAAAATCACATGTCATTTTAAACCATAACCATTTGTATATTGAAATATTTGCATGGGAGACATATGGAGATAGAAGGTGGGGTGGTGAGGGTTGTTGGCAAGTGCCTCTGCATCCACACAGTAAAAGCGATGTGGAATGTGGAGTACTTTACTGAATTGTTTTTTCTGAAAAATGAAAATACTCCTCTCCTTTAAGTTTTATAATCATGCTTGAAACGAGAATCACCTTGTCGTAATTGTAACCCATTAGAAGATGTGTTTATCTGATAATAGTGATTGTGGCATTTATACACTTCTAGCCATGTTGTTTGGTATGGTTAGACGAAATATCTTTATTTTTCCTAAGGTGGCATTAATTTCTATTCTGAAATAAAAATTGTTTATGATGGGTTTGGAACTTTGTTTCTGTTAGCCTAAAAGCCTTGGTTATTCCACACTAGATCGTGGGCACCAAATTGTTAGAATGTCGGACTGTAATATGCATGGATGTGCACCTTGAATTTCATCATCTCAAAATATAAAATTCTAGTGTTTTACACGATTTAACATTTTGGTTTGAAATCAGAACTGATGGTATGACCCTCCTGCTAATCTATTTTACTATGATAGTTTCAAGTGTTGAACAATCAATTAGAGAAGCTGCAAATCTGTCATCTTTTAAATGGTGCTAGGGCCAACAAGGTCTATCATCTTTAGAAACCATAAATGGATATGGGCCGACATATTGCATTAATGTGACTTTGAATCTTGGATATATATGTAGTTAATGGATTTTGGTTGTAAGCCATGGTAAGAGTAATTTTTTCTTATTTTCTTATTTTATATAATTTTATTTTATTTCATTTTTATCAGATGTAGGATTTCAAGATATCTAATTTTGATATCAAACATCCTTTTTTATTATTTTTAAAATGCACCTTATATTACTCAAAATGACACCAGAATTACACCAGAGACATTAGAGTTACAATTGAGAGACATTAGAATTACATGAAGAACCCTATGCCCTAAGGGGTAAGGAGTATACATCCTTTTGAAGCGCATCAATTTTTGCATTGACACGGAGTGCCAGTTCAGTTTAAAATGCTCTGAAATCCCTCAATTGTATGCAGGACTTGTTTCTTTGAAGAGTTATTATGTATTTCCTCTTCCAAAACAAAGCACTAGCAGACATTCACATCATATGTTGGAGCTCTTTGCGAAAATCCTGGGTCATCCAAGTGTTGCCTAGAAGGGGTCGTCTCCAATCTAGGTAGTTGTGAACAAGTACTGTATTCTGCTTGAAACTATCCCCAGAACGTTCTGGCAATTGGACACTTTCAAAAACATACCCTACTGTTTCGATTAAGGGTGGGATCATAGGAGTTGGAAATTACTAGACTTGGTATAGCAAATGATAAAAAATGCGCAATAGGCATGTGTCAGTGTTGAATTTATACAAAGAGAATGAAAATATGCAGTTTCTTTAATTCTAGTAGTTGGTTAGTTTTGATATTGAATTTTTTTAAGATGCTCCCTTAATACTGCAGTGTCAAGTCTCTTCCACCTATTTAGAGGTGGGATGCTGCATACATTGTACAATCACCTGGTTCGACTAAATGGTCCTTAGGGTAGATCAATGGTCCCTTTGCAGGTGGTGCATTGGCCACTTCTTTTGAGGATTTAACCTTGGTGTGGTCCACAACAGTGCTTTCTTTCACTGACCTGGGTTTCCTTTCATGGTTGATATTGGAATTTTTGGTCATGAACTATTTGATGATAGAGTTGATTAGTTTGGTCATTGGTGATGAATCCCATCAGTTGTACCTTGTGAGGTTATGTGAGTGTCAAGGATCTCATGCCTCTTGATTGGTCTAGCCGTATGATAAACAAGACACTGTTATTGCCTAAATTAATTGAAGGCTTTTCCATTTGAATTCTGGGGTGTTGGATTTTATTTGTTTACAGTAGATAGATTTCATACCATCCTTAGATCAAAAATTTCTTTTTGGCAGGTAAACCTCTGGTTATGACATTTCGTGCCTATTCAAAAGATCAGATACTGAAGATACTCTAGCAGAGGCTAATGGAAATTCATTATTGTTTGATTGGAGATGCCCTTTTGTAGTTGACTGAAAATATTCTTGTATACATCTTTATGGGCATAGTATGAAAAATGCAGCCAAAAATGCTGGACATTCATTTATATTTCTCATTCCTAAGGGAATTATCTATAAGTTTTACGATTACAGTGATTTGACCTTTTCTTAGCTTACATATGGTGAAATTTCACTTGGTTTTAGGGTCTCCCATGTCAAATATTTCAACCGGAGGCATTGCCAATTGGAGCTTTGTGCAAGCGTAAGTTACTACCTGTCCAGTTAAAATTTTATTCAAGAGATTCAAGTGCTCTGCTTTTGATTTGCAAATTTATGTCTTTTATCTTTTTAACATGAACAAGGATATTTACATTAACAATACATGAAAATACAAAAATGCCCCGGTCATACATTTAAGTGCAGGAGATTCTTGATTTGTAATACATTTGTCCAAAGACATGCTGATAGCTTGATATATTCAGCCTGATATAGAGGAAAGTTAAACCTTTTGTTTCATTATAGTATATGCAAAGGTTCAACAATGTACTAAACGATGGGTAAAGCATTTAAGTTTAGAGATGAACTGCCTTTTAAAAAATTGGAAGAAGAGTTTGCATACTTGTTGTCTTCATCCAGTCCTTTTCGGTTGTCTGACCAATACTGTAGTATGCATTTTTTCCATATATGTTGGAACCCCTTTGGCTCCCTTTGGAGTCTTTAAAGATTTCAATTATAGCCCATATTCTGTCCACCCACTCCAGCTGTGTCACATTTTCCCTGCCACTTGCCTCATCCTTTTGTTGATGGAGGTGACCTTCTGAATCTATTCTAGAGATTAGGGGCAGCATGAGGAAAGTGCTCCCTTGAAAAACAATAAGGTTGTTCAAGTGGCTCTGACATAACAACCAGTCAGGAAGAGGAAGCTTTCCTTCAGGAAATTAATGTAATTATGACAATTACTTGCCAATTCTCTCTCCCAGGCTCTAGCTACTACATTATTTCCCAGTTTTCCGCACCTAGTTGTTAACATTATATGTTATATGGAAAATCTAATTGGACTAAGTACCTTCATAGTTGATTTGCTAATGCTTTCCAAATTAATCTTACAGGATAGAAGTCCCCTATACTTTGTAAATTAGACTTTAGTTATATCTGGTAAGTTGGAGGATCCTGTTCATGTTTTTTTGGACAATGGTTCCTTCTTGCACCATAGTAGTGAGCATCCACCTCTATCAAAAAGTGACACTATTTACTTTGTTGGGAGTCTGACCAACCTCATGTAAACAGCCATGACAGTTAAGCCGGCCTCCTTGAGGGAGTATACAACAGGCCACTTTTTGTGGGATTTAAACCCTGGCAGTGGCTTTAACAACGCCCATTTTCACTAACCTTGCCTGCCTCTTGTGGCTGGTTCCTATAATGTTATTGTCTACTCCTTCCAACTATTGTTTATGAACATCAGAAACCAGCTATCTGGCAAGCATGTCTTCTATAGTTCTGATTCTATGATCTCATGAAATTGACATCTTTCATGAAAGTGCCCTTTCATTGTTGTGATCTACACAGCCAGTTCTGATCCAAAAGTTGTTAATTCTCCCAACAATTTATTATTTGCCTTTGTGAAATGCTTCTTGATTCCAATTTTTCCATAAGAAGGAGATGCCTATCAGTTTGATCAGATTCCACTCTTTACCTATTTATCCCTAGAAAGGACCCTTTTCTAATGAGGGGCAAAAAAAAGTACTGTGCTCAACAACAATCTTGGTCCTTAAAACTTTGGTAACCTTGCAGTTCCACATACCATAATTAACCATTTCTGACTTGTGACAAACCATGTAATATGCATTTGTAAAGCCAGTATGATGTAGCTGATCCACAAATGCTAAAGTGTTATGAAGAACCATCCATCCAGGTACACTTCAGAGTTAAAAGAAGAATGGGACTTCTAGATACCTTGAATTGTTATTTGGGCATACACTCGGATACAGGGCCCATAAGTTGCTTATCTTTATTCTCGGACATTAAGATAATTATTTTCTTGCAAGTTTCTTGTAGTCTTCGTGGACCTGTAGGACAGCACTCAACATGGCTTTCTTTTGTCGTTTTCTATCCTAAATTTCCATAGAACTGAAGGATTTTAGCTTCTAAATTTTGGTTCTACATTTTATATAAGTCAGCTGCTTTTACTTGCTTGCATGTTGTTGAATGGTAATGGAGTAAATATATGATGGATATATTTTGAACTAGAAAAAGCTGCAGCCGAACTGGACAATGGTGTAAAACACACACACACACACACACACACACATATTAGAAGCAAGAAATAAATATGGTAAGCATTCTTCTTGTTTTTTTCTTCCACGATGATGGATATATTTTGAACTAGAAAAAGCTGCAGCCAAACTGGACAATGGTATAATACACACACATATATATTAGTGTTTTTCTGCAGCCTGAGACAGTCTCGTATCCAAAATTCCCTATTCTTGCCCACCCTATTCTATTCTATGTCGGCTTCGAAGGAATATTTCCTTGCAAACTGAAACAATGACAAAATACTATAGATATACAAAACAAATTAGAAATGATCTAAGGTTTTAGTCCCACTTGAGTCCCCATTGTTGCTTTTGTTGAGTGCATTTACATGTCAAATTGTTCCATAGGGTTGATTTCACTTGTAGGATCCTCCACTTTTGGTTTTGGAGTGTTAGATGCACAAATCCTCATCCCTGGCCATGGGAAAGTTGCAAAATGAGGAGTCCTCAACAATTTAGAAGTTGACGGGGTAGGAGATGAAACCATATCCTATGGGAGGTAGAGGTGACTTGAGATTCTACTAACTAGGGATTTTAGAGAACCAATCTGAAACTCTAGCTTCAATCTGCATGAAGTTGGTGATCTCCTTCATTTCCTTAAGGTTCTGTAGTCAGGGTGTATTTTCCATTGCACATGGACCTTTGCCCTATTTATGGCTTCTAATGTACTGTCACAATCCTCTTGCTATTGATTGCAGTAAATGGTGAAATTCATCACACATCATTGGGTTTGAACAACCTCAAGCTCACAACACTTAAACCCTTGTTGAACCTCTCAAAATTCATACAAGTTGCATCATTTATGCCTACAATGATAGTGGCCCATTTTTACTGAAGAGAAAGACAAGTTCCAGACTGGGTTACGCCTCACCTTAGCACTGCAAAGAGTTGCCTTGGGATTTAACAAAATTCCACCACATTATTCTTAGAGCAGAATACCCTTTCTTGCTACTAGTGTTAGAATGCTATGCAGGTCGAGAATAGGGGTGAAATCAATGGCATTGAGTCCTTCCAGAATTGACATAAAAATAAACCCACATACATTTTCCAATTCAACCATTGTATTGAACATAAGCTCACATGTCGATGAGAGAGTAGTATGGACTCTGGAGTAATGGGTGTTGGTGGAGACTTAACTCCCCATCTCTTGGAGCTTGCATGAGAGGGCAATTGTTGTTGTATGAACCCTATATATTTTGTAGCATGCCAGTTAGTGGAAACTGTTACTACACAAGGCAAGTTGTTTATAAAGTTAACCTGCAGGATACTTTGACTAGAATAATTTCCTTTTGTAGGTCCTTAGCAGTCCCTCAGCTACTCTCTACAGTTGCATCATGGCAATCCATGTGCAAATTGTGCTTCAAGAAGCTACAATAATATCACATTGTTGTATGAGCCCTGTATATTTTGCAGCATGCCAGTTAGTGAAAACTATTACTGCACAAGGCAAGCTGTTTAGAAAGTCAACCTGCAGGGTGCTTTCACTAGAATACTTTCCTTTTGTAGGTCCTTAGCAGTCCCTCAGCTGCTCTCTACAGTTGCATCATGGAAATCCATGAGAAAATTGTGCTTCTGGAAGCTACAATAAGATCACATTGTTGTATGAGCCCTGTATATTTTGTAGCATGCCAGTTAGTGAAAACTGTGACTGCACAAGGCAAGTTGTTTAGAAAGTCAACCTGCAGGGTACTTCGACTAGAGTACTTTCCTTTTGTTGGCCCTTAGCAGTCACCTCAGCTACTCTCTATAGCTGTAGAAGACAGAGCTCAATCCCTACCTACAAATGCTTTTTGCAAGTAGCCCTTGGCATATTTGTATTTCTGCACTTGTACAACATGATAAAGTTGTCACCATCAATGATATGTTCATGTTGTTTCATCTAGATTACTGTGGAATGGGCTCTTCAGAGTTTCCTGTAATAATGGAAACTGATAATATTATATGAAATGCTTGAAACTGTTTTGTAGGTAAGAATTGATCATATGGCCAGAGCATTGGCAAAAACATTCTTATTCTATGTAGTTGGCATTGCCCATTCTCTTTACTAAAAAAATATTTCCATCTATAATGTGTGTTGCTTTCATTGGGAGGCTTCATGATTTTAGTTGCTAGATATTTACATCTTGGTTTTGGCAGTTTTCTAGTGTGATGCCTTGGAGTATGAGGCTTCCGCTTATTTTCTCTGCTACAGTGACGCTGAGTGCCTTTTATTGATCTACCCTTAATGATACTATAGATAACATATCATTGTATGATTTGATTGGTTGTGATTTGGATCCCCAAGACCCTTTTTCAATGACTCATGTTTGACAATACTATTCTATGATCAGTCACTAAATATTGCAAGAGTAACTACTAAAAAGATTTCCCTAAGATATAAAGGACATATTGCTACTATTGAGTAAGGGATGTTTTGGCTGAGTGGGATGAAACAATTTGAACTATGGTCATAATATTTTCACTAATTTGTTGTATGCAGAACCATCTTCACCATAAAATCTAAATGTTGTTTTTGATCTACTGATTTGATCGGATACTCCTTTAAAAAACTATGACTTATGACATTTACTTATAGATGGGTTTCAATGTTCGAGTTCATATGTATATGGTTGGAATTTCTCTCATCAGGATTGGTATTGGGAAGAGAAGGGTTTTTTAATGCATTATATATGTCGATACACAGTTGAGTATAGGGGTATCATAGTAAAATGTGTTTGGATGTTTTTGTTAACAATCTATATTGAGTATGTCAAGCAGTGAGCTTTTTTTAACAGAGGACCATGAGTCAATAAAAGGACTGAATTGTGCATATACAAGGATATTTATGCTACTTGAAACTACCATAGACTCTATTGCTACATGTTTTTTTTCAGAAATTATGTAAGAGTAAAGGTTTTGAGGCTTCTTTTCTAACTTGTGCTTCATGGTGAAATTATTTTTGACAATATATGTTGCAAGGTTCTAAATTACTTGATCCCATATGAAAACCATTAAACCTTTTGGATTGAAATCTGACAAGAGAATTGAGATCTGAATACTGAGAAAGATTGTTGTTTTTCTCTGCTTGGGAAATCAAGAGTAACCACATAAGTTTTAATGGATCCCCCAGGGAAATTGTCACAGATCTTGAGTTGGGTTCCCATATTTGAAAGAAAAAAAAGAGGACCATACTTAGTATGATGATTGGTGGTTTTCAGCATTTGGCTGTATACATTTGGCCCAAAGATGAAATTGGTCCATAGGTTTTTCAGAAGCAGGAGATGGATCTATCATTGAACTCAAAAAATGTTAATTTTGAGTCTAGTATAGCTACATTGTTGAGCTATAAAGTCCTTAGATTTTGTAGTTGGGTGTTAATAATCATGAAGAGCAACAATTCATGTCAATGGATCAACAGTTCTTCAGGAAGAGCTGGAAGGATATTAGAGGATATGGTGGCATGCATGATTTGGGTTATCTTGCTACTTGATTGGATTCTGGACCTTCTTCACCACCTGTGTCATAACAAGTTAATGGATATTTGAGGAAAGATATTTTATTTCCTTTCACTTTGTGGCATGATTTCGACATCTTCACCTTTTAGAATATAGTAAAATATTTTTCTTATTATATATTTTTCTTGGAAAAGAATTATTGAGAGTTAGGTGCAAATGCACAATGTTGTGTAGCATTAGTGTGATAAATATGGGATAGTGCAAAGCATAGTTTTGAAGATTAGTCTAAGTTGACTCGTACCTAATCAACTCAGTCAAGTTGATTGTTGGTTGAACGACTAATTGTTGGTTCAATGGACAGAAGGTCTTGCAGGCACAAATACAAAAGGGAAAAATGGAGCCCATCATGGGTACTCTTTGTAATTCTCCACCACTGCTAACTTTCCTCAAACTCCTTTCCAACCTCAATATCAGTGCTAGTAGTAGCATGACAAACAACACTACGCTTAGCAGAACTAGAAGAACGTGTTTTCCAAACTACACGAGAACTACTTCCCTCATGAGTCACCATGTGCCATGCTTGGTCTCGGTGGTTCTCTTCCTTCTACTCCTGGTTCAATTACCATATCTTCATTGGAACCAACACTCCGAACTCCACTAGACAACGATTCACCATTTTGTAGTAGTTATTCGCCATTTGTACTGGTGATTTGCCATGATTTTACAGGATAATATAATCTCGTGAGAGATTCGCCAAAAAATTATATATACATATTATATTATTAATAAAATCGCCTTCCATTTTTCCTATGTATCATGGGGATTCGCCTATTTTTTATATATATAAATTTAGGGGGTTCTTAAAATTATCCTCGGCTCCTAGAGATGGATTCATTCACCTTGCTCATGTACTGTGCCTGCCCTTCCCGACAATATAGATATGATTTGTACAAGTTTCAGGAGGGATACCCTTCATATCTTCATAGCCCCAAGCAAAGGCACTAAGATGGTTTTGCAACAAATTCACAAGATGATCCTGCTGAGATGAGTCCAAATTTGAACTAATATGCAAGGATATACCCGAGCTAATATCAAAAAGAGTGGTATCAAGCTCAAGAGTACTCAAGGGAGTGGTCAAATGTAGCAGTACAGAAGAATGGGAATTGTGATTATCTTGAAAATCTAGGCTGAAAATCTGGCTCAATGGCTCAAAATTAGGCATAATGTCTAGATTATTAAGGAAATATTGAATCTCATCTTCTTTTGAAGACCCAATATAATGATGAATAAGGGAAATGGGTTGACTCTCCTCATCACTGCTTTGATCCAACCGTAAAGTATCTCAAAGGTCCTGAATGGATCTGGCAGGGGGATATAAGGTAACTTTCTTCCTAGAATCTCCATGCAAAGTATACATATCACCGGAACGACATCCAATATATGCATCAACTGTTGCAAGCCATGGTTGACCCAAGATCAAGGGATGTCCTCCTACTGGGTTCTTTAGCTGAAGCACAATGAAATCAGTAGGGTATTCCCAAGAATCTAATGAGATGATCACATCGTCCAATACTCCTTCCAGCTTAATTTTAGATCTATCTACCAATTCAAGCACATTGGGAGTAGGGCGAAGATGAGATAACTGCAGTTGATCCATGGTTTGCTTAGTCATGACATTAATGGTTTTCCCCAGGTCTATAATAACATTAGATACAAGGACATTACCAATCTGATCTGAGAGAACAGGGTTTCCAGGATCAGTATATTTTTCCATAGACACACATCTCGTCATCAACTCTGCTGCCCTACCAAAAAATTGAATGGTTTTGGGTTCCAATATCTTCCTCCTGAGTTTATTGAGATAGAGTTCCTTAATAATATTAGTAAAAATGGGGATATCTTTAATGTCTTGAAGCAAAGGTATCTTAATGAAAATATTCTGAAGCTCAGATGCCAAACTAGTCTCAGAAATAGGCTCACTCCTTTCCGTTACTAGCCTCTCTGGGAAGGGAGGTCGGTTGGAAGAGGATGGCAATGATTCAAAGGGTGAAGGCTGCTTAGTGATAGCTTTCAAAGAATGGTTAAGAGCTTCCTCTTCTCCTTTCTCTTCAACAATCACCATAGGTTGCTTCTAATTTTCTGATGTTACAACCCTTCCTGATCTTAATTGAATATCATGAACCCAAACTGGAATAGATTGGTATTCGAATGGTAAAGGTGGGTTTGTTACATAGATCATTTGCACTGCTTTATTATTGTTAGGATCGGGCATAGGTTGAGCAAGAAACTGAGGAGGTCAAAAGGGTGGAGGTAAAGGCAATGGTGGAGTAGACTGACTCGAAATTTGAGGCATTAAATAAGGTGTATGCGTAGATGGATATGACTGCATAGGTGGCTAGTGGGAATACGGAAAATGAGTTGGCCCTTTCCAACCTTGTTTCCATGGTTGAGAATATTTCCCATGCTGATATTGATTCCCATACTGCCACTGCTGATTAGTGTTAGGATAAGAATATGCATGTGAATTATAACCAAAAGAGCGTGGAGAAAATTTAGAAGCCATAAATGCACCTACCTGAGGCCAATTCCTTCTTGCTCCCATAGCATACAAGTATTCAGCTTCATGCTATCCCCCTTTAAATACATATTTATGTCCAGGTATAGAGGGACATTTTTCTGTGAGATGGTCTTCTGCACAAATGGAACACTTATTAGTTTCTTTCAAATTAAGAGGACACTCTTTAGGAGGATGCTTTCCTCTACATTTAGGACATAAAATACATAATGAATCTTGTTATTTCATGAGTTTTTGTTGGAATGTTAAAGAGTATAACTATTTGGTAACAGTATTCATTATATAAATTTTCATGTTTTCAATATTATTTTCTAGTCCAATAATCATAGCATCGGTAGATTTAGTTTTTCTATTTCTGTTTCGAGTTCCTCTACCAGATATATACTTATTTCTTGAAAATTTCCTTTATAATTCACAAATTTTTTCAAAAGTTTGTTGAGAAATATCATCTTATCCTAACATATTTAAATTATTTCTAGCATTATCAGTAAGTCCTCTTAAGAACAAGGTTCTAATAGTACTGTGATCAAACTTAAGTTTTGACCTTTGTGTAAAATATACAGAAATCTTTCCAGGTAATCTTCAAGAGTTTCATCATCATCCTGTATGATGGTAAAAATCTCATCCTGCATGTCCTGCGTTTTGCAATATTCTTGATATTTAGACAAAAACACTCTCTTCATTTGATCCCAAGAGTTTAAAGTGTTTCCTCCTAACCCCATAAACCAGTGTAGAGCTGAGTCCTTGAGAGTAACTGGAAATAATCGTAACTTCTGAGCGTCAGTTGAATATTCATAACTTCTACACAGAATATCAAACTCAAATAGAAAAGAGTCAGGATCTTCATGAACTTTACAATGGAAATGAGGGAGAGCTGATGGTGGAATATTTTTCATTTGCGTCGCAGTATCAGGATCCACAATTGGAAACAAAAAAGTGAATTTTTCTCTACTTACCTGGTTTTCACCAATCCCTTCCAAATGATCTTCATGGTCCACCATTGTTTCCCTTTTACTTGTACCACTCTCAACAGGTTGATCCAAACCTAAGCTGTTGACACCAGAATCCAGGTGGATTGTTCCTGCATGATGGGTTTGAATTGGATTGGGATTCCTGCTTATAGAAGGAGACCCAATATGAGAATTGTTTTCAAAATTCTTTTGGCCCTTAGTGGGCTTCAAACCCTTACCTTTTCTGGGCATTCATTTCAAGAAAAGAAAAATAGCAACAACTTCTAGTAAAAATGTTTTCAGAAATCAATTAACACCAGTAAAATTCCTTCAAAGAATATTTTTCCAAGCAATGCTGCAAAAATAAAGGAAAAATTGTATAATCAGAAAATTCTTACCAAATCAAATCACCTCCCCGGAAACAACGCCAAAATGTTGGGTGCAGGAATTACACTTAAGAAAACTCCTCATCACTTAATTTGTCAACTCGAGGGATTCGTAAACTTGGAGATGA
This sequence comes from Pinus albicaulis, assembly GCA_034641835.2. NCBI lineage: Eukaryota > Viridiplantae > Streptophyta > Pinopsida > Pinales > Pinaceae > Pinus > Pinus albicaulis. The sequence continues at coordinate 71,549 of JAXQQM020074822.1, read as the reverse complement.
AGGACAGGAAATTCCAGAGATTGTATGAATATTCCTAATATAAATCCCTTTCTTTAAAGAAAATATTGCAGAATCAAATTAAAAAGAGAAAAGAAGGCAACTAGAATCATCAAAGATAATCTAAGACTGGAACAAGAAAGAATGCATTTGCAAGAAGGAATTAAAGATAAAAGGCAATCACTCCAGCTAATTATTTTTTAATTACTTAGTGGATGTTTTTCTTTAGCAGACACACTTAGCAGTCTCACTAGATGGGCCCTTAAACCTGCTCCGTTAGGGATTTCCTTCTTGCACTAATTTATCTTGCACTATCGCAGTCTTCTTGCACTAGTGCAGGGACAGAGATTTATGCAAAAAATGTATAGATGGTGTCTTATTAAGGCTTTTCCGCTTCATGCGAGGGCTTGAACTTTTCTAGTTTCGAAACACTCAGATCCCATGGCAAGAAACTAGTTCTTGCACCGGATCAGAGCTTCCTGCACTTAGCATTTAATTATTAAAATGAGTGTTTAATTATTGCAAGTGCTATTATACTGTTAAATAAAATTGCACACATAAAAATGAATGTTTCTGGTCTTAACATAATGTAGAAATAAAGAAACAATCAATGTATATATTTATCTGGTCATAAGAATTTAATGAAAGAAAGAGGATTGCGGGAAGTAGACTAAGAAAGCTTGTTGCATCACACCAACGTGCACTGCCATAGGTTCATCTCTCTTGCTTGGACCGGGTGGGGAAAATGAATCAAGCAGAGTTGCAGAAAAAGAGATATCACACCAACGTGCACTGGTGCAGGTTCATTTCTCTTGCTTGGACCAGGCGGAGGAAAACCAATCTAAAATCAAGTGCAGGAATAGAAATTGCAGGAAAAGGAAAGTTATCTACTTCACAATACGGATCCACTTTCACTCAGAAAGGAATAAATGTGCTTAAAACTAAATCACACTTAACAACGTAAACATGAATTACAGGAAAACAGGAAATGGGGTAAACATGAAAGGTTGGCTGGGCCCTAGCCAACTAGAAGTTTTCTCGTTTAAATAGAAACACTGCTCAGTACCTTAATTAATTCATCAACTCAATAAAGAAACATAATTTTCGAAACATGAGGTGGTGCTCCTTTTATTAATTCACTAAGGCAAGTAAATACATTAAGGCATCGTCCAGCCCAGATTTGGGCAATAAAAAAATACAATGACCTGCTACTGCCTCTTGGCTGTGTTTATGTTCTCCTCTACTATCAAAAATCTCCCTTCATCCTATTTACATTCTACATTATATAGAACTTTGGCCAAAGGCCAACGTAGATCCTTTAACTGATTACATAACCAAATGCAGATTTTATCTTTTCAGTTTTCAAAATTAGGCAGTTAGCAGAACTGGCCATAGCTAATCTCCAGCTTTCGCCCTTCACGGATTGGTCTCGGCTACCTTTAGATCACTTTGTTGTCATGGCTGAAGCGACTCAAGATGAAGAGGTGATCAAAGAGGTTTGGATTTTCTGCAAGGATTTTTCGTGCTGGCAATAATGCAAGATATGATCATGCAATAGGATCAACGGTCACAGTAAGTACTCTAACTACCAAATAAACATAGGATATATCGATAAGTTACAAAGAGTGATTAAAGTAAGAAATAATGTAATGAATAATTAATAAATGCTACATTGAATTAAAAATATGAAAAATAAAGTTTATACGAAATATGTCACTGTGCTTGGACTCGTGCAGGATGAGGGCGCATAAAAGAGGTAAAACAGAGGTAAATGGTTATGATTTAGGAAGGGAAAAATGGCAAAAAGAGAGCAAATTAGGGGGCTAACACTACCTTGAGAGGCCTCTTGGAGGAGTATTGCACTTCATTTTTCCACATTTAGGCTTGAGGCCAAGCATCCTCCTTCAGCTACAACACATTTTTTATTGAGAGCAGGGTTGTGTTGCAAGGTGTTGCAGTGGAAGCACCACAACACCATTTCTAGAACTTGTATTTCAGAGGAGGAAGCCTTTCTTTCTCTGGGAGATCAGTGAGGGAGTCTTTGAGCTTCATTTTAGATCTTGGAATGTGGCCAATGTACTTTCTATCTCCTACAGCACAGTCCTTTGCAAGGACTGCATCATTATACTCAGTGTTGTTGTAGCAGGGTTAAGACCCTTGTTTGTGAGCTTGTTCCTTGGAGATAGGGCCAACCCTTCTCTCGGAAGGCTTATATAGAGAATATCCTTCTGTTCTTGTAAATTTTAGCTATATTTATTTAGAGCTATATTATATCTACATTTTCTATATCTAGATCTGTAGATCTAACATTTTATACTTGTATTTTCATGGAGCCCTTGCCGGATTATTCTTATCTTGTATAAAAAGGAAGAGATATCCATTTTTCTTAGCCATTGGATGATTGTAAACTCTAGATATATTGTCTATTTTAATTTTCTTCATAAACCCTCATAAAAATAATGCGGTTATATGCTTCAGTATTTCCTATTAGCAAAATTCATGGGGTTTGGGCTTATTTGAGCTGTATTGGTTTGGGGAGACCTATTTAGCTTGGCTAGAAACATTTTTTTTTTCTCCACTTCTAGATGTGTGATGTATACTACATATTCTAAGGGATATAAGTCCCATTTCTCATATTTATAACATTATGTTCTGAAGAAAGCCTTTTTATGGCCCTATTTGTTGCATTTCCTCAACCTTTCGGATCATAAAGGGTGTAATAAGTTGCTGCCGTAACACTAATTGATGGCTATGTGTTTATAACACATTTCATAAGTTAATAGATTTATGTTGCTCTAGCATTGTGTTTACATATTTCTACAGTCCCATTCTTGGGCAATTTCCAACCTTACTAGGTGTGAGAGGCCTGTTTAGCTCACTAGTTTGATTTTTTTATGATTTCCTCTTGTATTTTTGTCTTAGATAATTATATCTAAGGAATCCAAGGGATGATCTTGTTTTCTATAACACACATTTATGAAAAATGCATTTTTCGAGCATGTCTTGCTAGCAATCCCAATTTGGGGATATTACAGTGGTATCAGAGCACGATCTTTGGCTCAGCTTGTGAGTCCAGATATTAGAAGGATAAATATCAAAATGATGGAGAGGATGAGTTTACTCTTATCACTTTTCATATCCAGAAAGAACCTCTCCTAGGAGGTTAAGAAGATAAAGGAGAAGAGATGCAAAGAAACTCCCAGAGGGTTTCAAGAAGATGAAGGATCGTGCACTTCCTATTCTCACAAAGAAGAAGACCAGAGGAATGGAAGACACTTGGAACATTAGATTCTAAGTGAATAACTTGTTGAGTAGAAGACTCAACCTAGAGCCTTCAAGGAGACTCTAGCCTTCCCACAGTTCATTCAATTGGAGGAAGAAAGGAGACCTTGTAGCACAAGAAGAATGAAGGGAAATAGGTTTCTATTATCTACTTTTGATGGATCATCTTCAGTAAGGACATAGACAAGAATACTTGCATCATTCTTCCTACTACATCTAGTGGTAGAAAGAGAAGAAGTAGACATTGTAGCGCTGCACATGAATGGAAAAAGCAAGCACTTGGTGGTTCAGTCACATAATTCATGCAAGAGTATCTACTCTTGTGAATTTCACTTAGAGGTTGATCAAGATATTTGATGAAGAACAATCAGAGAGGGAGGAGCCCTCACCACCTCTTGAGGAGACTTATATCAGTGCTGTCAGAACCTTGGAGGAGCAGCCTTCCACATCAGCAGTTGAGGGAGCCAACACAGTGGAAGAAGGAACTATTGCATCCATGCAAGGTATTCCCACAGCCCATCAAGGTATGATTGAATTTACACTTTCTGTCATTGCAGCAAATATTTTAGAAAGATTTTGAAAATATGTTGTTGTATGACCCAGGATCATCACTTACTGCTAATCTAGAGCAGCAAGGTTGCACTGCGCTATCCAAGAGCAATAGTGAAGAAAGAAGGACCCATTCCTCATGGGAACATTTAGATGTCAGCTTCATTCAGGAAGCTATGGAGGAAGAGATGTCAAAGGGTAGAAATCTTGGGATGAGAAAATTTTTCTCCTGTCTAGATGACACTCTCTCAATGAGCATGCCACAACTCAAAGAGAGACTTCTACTTGCAGTAGATCCAAGACCTCATTGGTTTTCGAAGGCCATGCATGAGGAGGAGGTCTCATCAGGAGATCCCATTGGAGGCGCACTTCATTATTTCATGAGGTGAAAAGTTCTTCAAATATTTGAGGATGTTGGTGTCCTACCATGGGAGGATACCAAGTATTTGCAGAATGAGATCCATCACCCACATTGGGATGAGTGTATGGTAGTATGGAGCAAGAGGTTTCCAAACCCCTTGCAGATCTATGATACGGGCTAGCAAGAAGCATGGCTGCGTTGGTTGGTTTTGGTGAGTATGACCACTACCCAAAGGTTCATATTTCCTTATCTCATGCCTTATGTCTCAATGATAGGATGGATAAGAAGAAGGATTGGTTTTTGTGGTTGTTATGAAGATAGTTTGGACATCATATGTCAAATCTTATGTCCATGTATTTATATTTTTTTGAGGTATGTCTCATGTATTCAAATGTATTTAAGCTTGAGATGTATCTCATGTATGTAACTTGGTTTGGGAGGAAGGATAACTCCCACATAATGTATAAGGGAGCTATTTTGTACTATGTTGATGAGACATCTGACATGTCCATCATTGTATTATTGCTCCATGATTTTCATTTTGATAATGCAAGGAGGTAGCAATAGTCCTTGTTGTTGTGGTTACTATTGGGAGAGTATGGGCTGAAATTTCTCCATACTCATCATGATATTTCAAGAGGAATGCATGGCACATTCAAGGTGCAAATAGGATACCCTTCATCAATGGACGACAAGGAGAGGCTTCCACATAAGAGGAAGAGATTCTCACATAGTAGAATATTGGTGGATGGCTTTGGCATGTGGAATGTCAAGGAGAGAAGCCATGGAGTGACAAGAGCCTTAACACTAAGGCCAGTAGTGTTGTCACTTGGGTGTAAGTGTCTTTTAATGGAGTGTTCGAAGGGGAATATGCATCCTTCCCTTCTATAGATTTTTATGAGGAGATTCTCATGGGAGGACTCATCCATGGACCTCACTTTCATCTTACTCATTATGCATGGTAAGGGATACATTTTCGTACTTATTGATTGTCCTATTGAGTATCTCTATCTTCTCACCATCTATGGACAATGCATTTCTCCACATGAGAGCAAGATTACTCTTGGGTTACATGGTCACTTGAGGACCAACCTTTGTAATAATGATAACCCATATCTACATAACTATGGGCAAGTTTATTTTTGTTTTGATTATTCTTAGCTGATGTATATTGCTGATTACTACCACATAGTAGATGAGCAAACATGTACAACTAGTAGTTCATTGAGAAACAACTTGCCACATGATGTTCTCAAGCAGCAGTTGGTAAGACTATGCTATATCCACTTGAAGAACCATTGGTATCATCCAAAATTACATGTAACCTTCAGAATTTTTATGATTTGGATGCCAAATGGTGATGATGTGCCATTCATGTTGAATGGGATGATTTGGGCCAACAGATTCATGACATGGGAGAAACGATCTTTGGAGATCTAATATTCTTCTTGCCACGTGAGGGAAACCTTATTGCAGCCACAAATCAGAATGTTCTCTACACTTACCATGAGTGGAGAGAAATACAGTGTGGGGTAGGGCATTTTGTGTACCATGTTCAGTTATTAAACCCACCTACATTGCAGGAGCTAAAGGTGGAGGAGATATTTTATGAGTTGCCATGTTGGAGGGTGACTCATCTTATATGGATGATAGCTTGGGGATGGAGGTTTTACATGGGAATGATGGTTCCCAAACACATTTCAAACTCCATGCCTTACGAGGAAACTTTTTAGTTCTATCCTCGTAGTGTGAAAGGGGATGAAGCAGGTTGAAGAAGTCAACCTTAACCAAATCAAACAATGTGATTTTGGAGGAGAGGCCTTCATGGAGAAACAACGCAGTTTTGGAGGGAGTTTGATCATGTGCATGTGGAAACCCTAATTGGTGGAACCCAAGGTGAGGAGCCTCACACAACATATAAGGAAGGGGATAACAACCATTTGAGGTTAGCTTGATGAATATTGATTTTGGCCTGTGTTAGTAACCTATAAATATAGGATTCATAATTTTGACTTGGCTGGTGGTAGTCTTGTAAATATGTACAAAATTTTCTTTCTGCAAATTATTTCCCATATTTTGTAAAAAATAAAAAATAAAAAAGAGGGTAAAAAGTCCTAAAAGAAAAATCAAAGGACTTAGAAAAAAATAAGATACCCCAAAAGAGAAAAGATGAATAAAACATGAAAGTGTGCAAGTCTAAATACCACTACTTTTACTTTATGCAGTTGATTATGGCAGAGTGTCAATAAATTCCATAATCCATGATGATTTGAACAATTTAATCTTGACTTATCATGTTTCAATTTACTTGTTTTAGATAGAGACTAAAGGATTGTCAGATAGTTTAATCCTGACAATTCAGTAGTTAGGTAGAGGGAAAAAAAAGAATCCAATAGTTTAATATGGATTCTTGGTTGAAATAAGTGTAGAATTAGATAGTTTATTGCTTTCACAAAAGAATAAAATGTTGTAATATTTCTAGATGAAATGCACCTGATTAAAATCGAAGAAAAAATGTTAGAAGATATAACTGGGTAGGTATAATAAGGTGGGAAACATCATTGTAAATATCTCTCACCAGGCTATAAATAACTAATTTCCCCTCCCCATAGCAATTTGAGATTCTAGACTGTCAATCAAAGAGGCTCAAGGCATTTCCTTCACTTCTGTTGGGACCGGACCCAAGGCTCCATGACTAATTAGTTGAAAATGTTAAGTTTCTATATTAATCCCAAAAAATTTCATCATTTACCCCTTCATGCACTCATCACCATTTAAATTCATAAGTAAGAACTCTTTTCTTACTTAAATGTTATATAAAGGCCCATTTTTATAATCATAATGACCATCTCCATTAATTATTTTAATAAAAAATTAATAACAATGGAAGTGTAGCTTGCACAATGGTGACTTGTGGTGACTTGTACACATCTCATTTAGGTTTCACAATTGTGATTTGGGTACATCTCATTTAGGTTTGATTCACACTATGACTCATTCATAGGGGCTACCTCTATCATTCTTGTATATTTTGGATATGCAATATGACTACGTAGGGGCTACCTCTATCATTCTTGCATATTTTGGATATGCAATAATACTAATAACCTTTACATTAATACTAATAAATTTCCTAAAACACAGACTTTTAATAATACTAAGAACTTTTACATTAAAATTTAAAATAGTTAACTCTAAAAAGACACATACAAATTTAATAACCAGAACTAATGCATAGAGATGTCATTCTCCTATGGTCCAATTATAATTATTTAATGAGAACAAAAACTATTTCACACTAATGCAATGTAAAATCATATAAACATTGGAAGCTTAAAGAAAAATTACCTTTTTCTAAATTGAACCATTAATCAAAACTTCTTTTACTTTTAAGAGTAAATCAAACTCTGAAATCATTATTCAATTGCAGTGTCATAAACATACCAAACTAAAACTGAAAAGACATACTAATTAATTAATTAAAATTATTATTTTACTAATTAAAAATATAAATAGATAAATACTATTAGCTAGCATATAATTTCAACCCATATTTTTGTTCAATTATCAATATATCCTTTTTATAATTGAAAAAAAACAATCTATCTATAAAATAACATATAAATATAAATCCAAATCCCAATTTAAATACTGAATTTTTATAACATATAAATATAAATCTAAATCCCAGTTTAAATACTAAATTATAAAATCAGCAACCATGATGGATGAATTTATAATTGACAAAGAAACTATCTGTCTATAAAATAACATATAAATATAAATCTAAATGCCAAAAACACGTTCAAATACTAAATTGTAAAACCAGCAACCATAATGAATAAATTTATAATTGAAAAAAAAAAAAACTCCCTATAAAATACCATATAAATATAAATTTAAATGGCAGAAACACGTTTAAATACCAAATTGTAAAACTGATAAATTTATAATTGAAAAAGAAACGATCTGCCTATAAAATAAATCTAAATCTAAATCCCAAAAACACATTCAAATACTAAATTGTATAAATATAAATCTAAATCTCAAAAACACTTTCAAATACTAAATTGTAAAACCAGCAAATGATAAATAAATTTATAATTGAAAAAAAACATTTAAATCTATAAAATAATATATAAAATTTCAATCAATACGGAAAAAATTCGGAAGTATACTTCTAAAGCTTATAGTTTAACATTTCCAAAAATGTTTTGTAAGTAATTTTTTTGTCCATATAACTAATTATATCATAGATTTATATCATATAATCTTCAATATAAACAAAATTTCTATATAAATTCCACATTATCATGTTTAAAATAAAATCATATATGTGCAAACATTCTTTCAAAATATAAATTACTAATTAATAATTAATTAAACCAAACCAAATTCTAAATTTTTGATAATTACTAACATCTTTTATAAAATAAAATTTAAAGTTTAATCATTTTATATTTAATAAAAAAATCCATTTTAAAAAAATGTCATAAAATTTTCGAATCATAATAATACTTTATTTTTATTCACAAATTATTAATATATAAATTTAAAATAACACGTATATCTATTTTAAGCGAAAACAAATTATTAATTATATATCTTTCTGACCTTTCTAATTCATTAAAAGCTTGAAACCTGCGCTGTCCTTCCTGGATTATCCGTATCGAACTGCAAAACAACGTATTATTCGACGAACCGAATCGAATGACCGAATTTTCGAATTATTTCAAAATTTTAAGATTTTTTTACTAATTTGGTAACTATGATATAAATCTAAATCTATAAAATGACATATAAATCTAAATCTAAATCAAATAAACACGTTTAAATACTAAATTGTAAAACCATGATGGATGAAACAGAAACTAGAGCAGGGCTGTAACTATGATGAAACACGTACGTTAAATACTAAATTTAGATGAAACAACTTTGAAACATAAATGTAAATCCCAGAAGCACGTTAAATACTAAATTTTAAAACCAGCACGTTAAATAATAAATTTAGATGAAACAACTCTTCAATATAAATCTAAATCCTAGACGCACGATAAATACTAAATTTTAAAACCAGCAACCTTATGGATGGAACAACAGGAACTATAACTAGAGCAACATGGCAACACAATAACCATGATGAAGGCCATGGTACCAGCACTATAACTAGAGCAAATATGGCAGCACTATAACTATGATGAAGGCCATGGCAAGACTGAAACTATAACTAGAGCACATAAGACATAACCATGATTACGCAACTGGGAGCAATGACATTGAAGTTCTGTTCTTCTCTCCTCGTTTCGCTGAGCCAGATTACGCAACTGGGAGAAATGACACTGAAGTTCTGTTCTTCTTTTCTCTTTTGGCTGAGCGAGCGCAACATAGAGAGGCTTGCCCATGACAATTTTTCTATTCATTTCTGCTAGTGCTCGGGATGTTTCCTGAGGAGTTGAGAATGCTATAAATCCAGAACCTTTACTGTGTCCATGAAAATCCCTCATAACCTTGCATGAAGTGATAGTACCATAAATAGAGAAAATTTCTCTCAGCTTGTTATCATCAATACTATCATGTAAGTATTTTAAATAAAGATTTGTTTCACATTTCTTCCTTAGTTCAGATTTTTTCAAAGCTTTTCCTACATACCATTTCCTACCATCAACTTTCTTGCCGTTTAAACTATCAACGCACTTTGCTGCATCATCTGCATTCTCAAAATTGACAAATCCAAAACACTTCGAATTCCCCTCTGCATCCCTCATCACTGCCACGCTGGTAATTGTGCCGTAGTCACCAAAATAAAATCTCAAGTCCTCATCATTCATTGACTCTGATAAATTGTTAACAAAAACATTATTAAATTTCGCTGGTTGTCGCTCCTCCTTTTTTATGAACGGACCAACAGAAATCGGTTTGTCGTTTATCACCACACCATTCAAAATTTTTATTGCATTTTGTGCTGCTTCGTATTGCTCAAAATGCACAAAGCCATATCCTTTGGAGTTTCCAAATGCATCTGTGGCAACCTTAGAAATATTTAATCGTGTTGGAATTTTCAGAATTCCAAAACAATAAACAAATTCTTCTTAACACAGAATAATTCTAAAAAAATTCACTCACAGACAGAGTTCTCACATAAAAAAAATTACTATTCATAAAATTTGATAAGTCATGCATTCTTCCTCTCTTTCAACTCGTTGGGAGATTACAAAATATGGTAATCGCTTCACACACAAAGGATCAAAAAAACTTTCTCTGTCTACACAGGAAATACTGGTTTCTCTAAAATTCAACAACAATACACCGTTGTGCATTTGTTGTTCCGTGTAATTAAAAATTACCGTCTCTCCGTTTTTTTAAATACGCCGATGTGTATCAAAACATTACATAACAACACCAATATGGCTCTGTCTCTACATATTACAAAACAAATATCCCAGCCCTGTTTAATTCCATTCATTGACATTCAACCACAAAAATATCACCGCTTGAATTCATTTATGGTCTTCATAAATTCTGCTGGCACCGCTTGGAGATAGCATTGATGGCGCCTAGATCTTTTTCATTCCAGCATTGCCGTGCTTTTATAAAAATTCACTATGTAATAACATTTACTGTGTATTGCAATACAACAGCACTCCTTTGCCTCACGGGCCCTTTTTAATATATAATTCACATATATTAAAAACAAACAACTAAAATTTAAAACATATAAAACTGACTTATGTTTTTTTTAAAACAAATGTCGTATTTAAATCATTTAACCGGTGATAATATGTTAACAAATAACATATGGGCCGTATAAAATATATGTGGGCCCCGCTGCGGTGATGTCAGCAATCCGAGGGGGTTCATTTCTCTGCCGGCCTGACTTGCCAGACCCCCGCGGACTCGGCCTTCCGCTTGGCCTTTTCAATGCTGCGTCCGTGCAGTTGGAAATTAATTCCAACACTCCCCCTTAATTTCAACTGCTGGGTTTTCCTGCATACCCAAGCATTCCCTGAAATATTCAAAGCTTTTCTGCTGTAGTGGCTTTGTGAGGATATCTGCAAATTGATCCTCTGTTCTGCAATGCTGCAAAACAATCTCGCCATTGCTAACCAATTCCCGTATGAAATGAAACTTGGTGTCAATGTGCTTTGTTCTTTTATGAAAAACATAATTTTTAGACAATGCAATAGCTGAGCTATTGTCACAAAAAATCACTGTCCCTTTTACCTGTTCTTGACATAAGCTTCTCAACATTTTCCACATCCAAACTGCTTGACACGCCGTCGGCCGTAGTTGCATGGCTCCTGAACCCATATGAAAAACATAACCGTAAGTGCTCTTCCAATCATCTACACTTCCAGCCCAATCACTGTTAGTGTATCCAACTAAATCTGAACATTCTGAAGTAGTATAAAAAATACCAAACTTTTTAGTACCTTTAACATACCTCAAAATTATTTTTGCTGCTTGCCAATGTGCATCCTTTGGCTTTTCCATGAACCTGGAAATCAAACTAACAACATGCATTATGTCCGGCCTAGTTGTAGTCAAATACATAAGGCTGCCAACTATGCTCTTCTACAAACTAGGATCAAAATCCTTGCTGCTGTCCTCTCTGCTGAGTTTTAATCCCATCACTGTTGGAGTGATCGCTGCTTTGCATTCCTGCATGTTAAATCTTTCAAGTACCTCATTAACATACTTTGCCTGTGAGATAAAAATCCCATTTTTATCTTGTTCTACTTCTATTCCCAAGAAGTATCTCAACAAACCCATATCAGTCATTTCAAATTCTTCTTTCATGACTGTTTTAAAATGTTCAATAAGGCAATCATCATTACCTGTAAAAATAACATCATCAACATAAAAGACTACAATCAAGATTTTACCGTCTTTTTCTTTGATGTAGAGGGTGGGTTCTCCCTCACACTTCTCAAAACCATTTTCTAGTAGATATGAATCTATCCTACTGTACCACGCTCTTGGCGCTTGCTTCAGCCCATAAAGAGCTTTCTTCAACTTGCATACTTTGTGCTCTTGGCCTTTCTTTTCATAGCCGAGAGGTTGATCTATGTAAACCTCTTCCATTAACACTCCATTTAGGAATGCTGACTTCACGTCCATTTGGTAAACTTTCCATTTATTTTGTGCTGCTATGGACAGCACTGCTCTCACGGTTTCCATTCTGGCAACCGGTGCGAAAGTTTCCTCATAATCTATGCCATGCTTCTGCTTATAGCCTTTGACAACAAGCCTTGCCTTGTGTCTCTCTATCTTGCCTTCAGCATTACTCTTGGTCTTGTAGACCCATTTAACACCAATGACATCTTTACCTTTTGGAAGTTCAACCAAATCCCAAGTTTTGTTCCTCTCTATGGCATTTATTTCCTCATCCATAGCTTCTATCCATTTCTTATCCTTGATAGCTTCTTCGAAATGAACAGGATCATCAACATGACAATATAAAGCAAACAAAGAATTGATACTTTCATTAGCTATATCTTGTTCATAAATATCTTTCAAACTTCTGAATTTCTTACCTCTTTCAGTAGGTGTACAAGTACTTGAAGAAGCACTTGAATTTCCTCCTTGTGGTGTGCTTGGAGAAGCACTTTCATTTCTCCTCAAAGGTGTACTTTGCGGTGTTGGTGTTGCTGTTTGGGGATGTATTTCAGCCACCTCATCATCATTCTCATCATGAGATAAACAGTGTTTAACATTCACCGTTTTCTCTATGCTTCCATCCCAAGCTTCCTCTTCAATGAACTGAACATCTCTGCTCACAAGAAACTTCTTGCTGGATGGGTTATATAACCTGTATGCCTTGGATTCCTCACTGTATCCAATGAAAATACATTTCTCCCCCTTGCTGTCCAACTTCTTCCTTAGCTGATCCAGAATGTGTGCATAAGCCACACATCCGAAAACCTTCATATGTGTGACACTTTGCTTTGCGCCACTCCATGCCTCTTCCGGCACTTTGTTCATAACTGCTTTTGTAGGGCACCTGTTCAAAATATACGCTGCACAATGTACAGCTTCAGCCCAATAATCATTAGGCAAATTCTTTGCCTTTAACATACTCCTCGCCATGTCCATTATGGTTCGGTTCTTCCTTTCGGCCACTCCATTTTGCTGCGGTGTATATCTAGTTGTAAACTGCTTATGTATTCCATTTTCTCTACAAAACCGTAGAAAATATTTAGATATATACTCACCTCCTCTATCAGTCCTTAAGACTTTGATATGCAGCCCACTCTGGTTCTCAACAAGTGCTTTGAAATTGCAAATTTTTTCAAACACTTCACTTTTGTTTTTCAAAAAGTAAACCCAAGTTTTTCTTGTAAAATCATCTATGAATGTTAACACATAGTGGCTGCTAGCAAGCGATGGAGTTTGCATTGGTCCACACACATCTGAGTGGACAATCTCTAAGGGTGCTTTTTCCCTTATGCTTTTCCCGGAAGGAAAACTTTCTCTGTGTTGTTTCCCAAGAATACAACCTTCACAAAGGCTGTCCGGTTTCTCTATCAATGGTAAACCACTTACCATTCCTTTTTTGTTCAACAAATTAAGACCTCCAAAGTTGAGATGTCCAAATCTCAAGTGCCATAACCAATTATCATCTTTTGGTTCACTTTGGAAAGTCTCCTGTGCAACCGCCGCTTTCTCTTCACCATTCTTCAAATCTGCTCTCATTCTGAGAGGGAACATCCTGTTCCTTGTCATCTTCACTTCAGCAATACACTGTTTGCTGGGTGGTTTATCCATGATGGTACAAACATCATTATCAAAGAAAACATTGTACCCCTTATGGACAAGCTGTCCAACACTTAAGAGGTTACATTTCATTCCTGGAACATAATAAACATCTGCTATGGTTTTCCTTGCACCTAATCTTGTTAAAATATTTACATCTCCTTTTCCCATAACAGAAACTTTGCTATCAGTTCCTAGTGTGACTTGTGACTGCACACTTTCATCTAACATAGAAAACATTGCTAAGTTTCATGTCATATGGTTACTACAACCGGAGTCTAGAAACCATAAGTCTTCACTCTTTTCTTCAGCCATATTACAAGCTAAAAACAAATTACTTTGGCTGTTGTTTTCTTTTGTGAAATTTGCACTAGTTTCACTTCTCATATCATTCTGCTTCTTCTTTCTACATTCATTAGCATAATGACCATATTTCTTACAATTATAACATTGGACATTGGATTTTTCATACCTTTGTCCTTGTGCATTCTGCTGACCATTCTGCTGGCTGCTGCCTTGGCCTTGATGCTGATTTGGATTGCTGCCCCTTCCTTGAGCATTTGCTGGACTGTTCCTTCCACCTCTGTTCTGGCTTCTGCCTCTTCCTCTCTTGTTTCCTCTACCTTGCCCTCTTCCTCTTCCGAAAGACATCTGGGTCTTAAAGGCTTGCTCAAGAGATGAGTTTTCACTCCTACCCAATCTCTGTTCATGGGTCATCAGTGATGCATGAAGTTCATCCACTGAAAACTTTGTGAGATCCCTTGTCTCTTCTATGGTGGTGACAATCACATCGAATCTTGAGGGTAAACATCTCAAGAGTTTTTCCACAATCCTCTTGTCCTCAAGAGTCTCTCCATGAGATCTGATTTGAGTGACCATTCCAATCACATGAGTGAAGAATGAGTCAATGTTATCTGACTCCTTCATACAGAGAGTCTCAAAATCTCTCCTCAGCAACTGAAGTTTTGCTGTCTTCACTCTCTCCATACCCTGATAGGCTGTCTTGAGAGTTTCCCATGCTTCACTGGATTTCTTAGCTGCTGCTATCCTTGGAAACACACTCTCATGCACTGCTTGATACAAAAAGAAAAGAGCCTTGGCATCTCTCTTCTTATTGTTCTTCAGTGACTCCCTTTCTGCCTGAGTTAAAAGAAGAACCTCTACTTCATTTGCTGGCTATTCAAAGCCATCCTCAACTAATTCCCATAACTCTTGTGAGGTAAATAAAGCCCTCATAGTTATTGACGAGTAGTCATAATTTTTTCCATTGAATTGTGGGAGATGGATATTTCCCAAACTCATACCTGTGCTGGAGCCTGCCATTCTGCACTTCTAACTATGATAAAAACACTTGACTGTGTTTAAAAACTAACCAACTGTACTGCAACAGTAACACAAAACTTATATAGAGAAATACCTTCGAATTCTTCTTGTCTGAACCTTCACTCTCCTGGAGAGGCTGCTGCAATGAAGAACTCCTTTCCTTCAGCTTATTTGACCTTCAAATAACTTGGATTGGCTCCGATACCATGTTGGAATTTTCAGAATTCCAGAACAATAAAATGTCTCTTCTTTAACACAGAGAAAAATTTAAAATTCATTCACAGACAGAGTTTTCAACTCAGAAAATTTATATTCAATATAGAAAAAAATGCTGTAACAATTCTTCCTCTCTTGGAGGGATTACAATTGTGACTGCTGCTGTCACAGTGCACAAATAAAACTCTGTTTCACAAAAAACATTCACTGCTGGAATACTATGTTTTTCAAAAACATACACTCTGTTGTGTATTAAAATTCTGCTCTCTGTCTCTATTCTTTTCAACGCTGCTGCGTATTAAAACATTACATTACAAATACTCTGTTATGTGTATTTACAAAACAAATATCTGCATCATAAATTGCTCAACCACTAAATTATCACCGCTTCACAATCTTTATGGCTGCAATAACTTCTGTCAGCACCGCTTAGAACGCATTGATGGCGCCTAGATCTTTTCATTCCGGTCTTTCTTGTGCACATTCAACTTTGTCTTTGTGTATTAAAAACATTACATTCCTGTCTTTTATCTTTTTACATGCAACTGTTTGTGTAATAAAAATAAAATACTTCACGGCTTTTACAATGTGCGGGCACATATCTATTCACCTTACGGGCCTTTTTAATATATAAGTCACATATATTAAAAATAAACAAATAAAACATTAAAAACCAGCTGTTAAAAAAAAAATGCCGTGATTAAAAACATTTGACCCCGCAACTTTTATATGACATATAACATATGGCATATGGGCCGTATTATCTATGTGGGCCCCCAGCTCGGTGATGTCAGCAATCCGAGGGGGTAAGGACCTCCGCCCAAATATTTTCATCGACCCCCGCGGACTTTGCTTGCCGCTGTCCTCTTCACTGCCGCCTCCATTTGTGCTTTGATCGGCTCGCCGGCTGGAAATTAATTCCAACAAATCGGTCCGAACACAGAGAATTTATCATATAGAGTTTTATTGTCTATGCCTTTGTCAAGATTCTTAATAAATAAGTTCCCGGATCCAAACTTGCGGATGCTAGGGTCGCACTGTGAGTACATTATCCAAATAGGCTTTCCATTAAGGGGTGTAAAATTCAAGCTACGTAAAGCCTCGCTCACATTTTCAACAGTGTTGTAATTGACATAGGCATATCCGAGAGAAGTATTGGTTATGCCATCTCTGCAGATGCGAACACTGAGAAGTGGGCCAATCCCCTGGAAGAGTTCATAAATCTACACTTCAGCAACATTGGGCTCCAGATCCCCCACATACAAATATTTCCTGGCGGATTCATTGTCTCTGCCATTAACAGGTTCCTGATTGTAGCTGTTATTAACATCTCCCTGTTGCTGCTGTGAAACACGGGTTTGTTGAGTCTGTGTCATTGCGTCTATGCTTATATTTTCATCTCTTATCTCTGCTCCCCGTTAATGTCGAGAAACGAATGAAATACCAATTCAATCAAAGTAAAAATCTCGACTCACCGCCGTAAAATGCGGATGATTTTCAATCTACGTTCGGAAAGAAAATCAGAACCCACCACTTTTGTCTTTTGGCAGATTTATTATGGAGAAACGAATGAAATATGAATTCAATCAAACTAAAAATCTAGAGTCACCGTAAAACGAAGATGATTTTCAAACTACGCGGAAAGAGAATCAGAACTCCCCACTTTTATCTTTTGGCAGATTTATCGGTTCTTTTAGTGTAGCTACAGAAATAATAGGGAGAGATGAGTGCGGAACCGATTCAATGATCGTGGTGATATACGTATTTAAATATGGTGCTGGGATTTTCTAAATGTGGTGTCAGGCCGACCGTATACACTTTATTTCAATGTGTTCGATGGGATTTTCCAAAAAGTGCAAGTGGGGTGACAGGCCCACGTTAAGAAGTCGTTATAGGTTTTTTCGTCATGAGTCGGCCTTTTATTATCATTACAATAGTTTAAATAAAATGTTTATAACAAGGATAATTTGAGAAGGGAGAAATTTTAAGAACCAATTCAATAAAATTGTTGAAATGGGCACAAGCTATCTTCAACACATCTTAATAATAAAATGTTATGAATTTATAAATAATTAATTGAACCATATATCACTCACAACGTATTAGTGTTAAATGACAACCCTTTATCTAAGATAATGTTTGGAATGGCATGAAAATTAAAGTCTTTAACTTTATGATCACCTAGAGATTCAAAGTCTAACACCTAGGAGGCCACATAGGTCTTGTTGTGTGATTGGAATATAATTGGAAGACAACTTCTGTAAGGATTTTTTGGTATCTTTGTGTAATTCTAAGGAATTTTTGTACTATTATGTAACCGCAAGGAAATTATAATCATTTTGTGGAATTTATTATGGGATGAATTACCCTAGGGTTTGGGTTGAGAACCCCAACATACCAAGAAACATACAACAATGAGAAGCAAGAAAATTTACAATCATAACAAGATAATAACAAGTATAAAGCATTAATATCACGAAGATCATGAATGCGACAAAGCTTTTTTATTGATGGATGTAAAGCTGTGTGGAGGAATACCACCTCATTCAGCCATGGCTCCAAACAAAACCGTCCTCCAGGTTCGTCCAGCCCAAGCCTCCACAATCTCCTTCCATAAACATACACATGGATTTCATATAAGAGGAATGAACATCTCCATGACGGAAACAAGGGTTTCCACAATCTCGGAAGTACACCAGGCACAGGGATAAATCAAAGTTGATCACAGACTAATTGGCCATAATCTCAATACCTATCTCTCTGTCCCCTTTAGGCCTTCCCATGAGGTGTATTTCTACTACCCTAGAATATTTGTTTTAATTGGGATACATTTAGGCCACAAGCTCCTATAAGTAGGCTTCCGGTGTAACCCATAATCCCCACTAAAAAAATAGGGAATTTTATATTTTTCATAATTTAAATTATATATGTGTGTTGGGTATAACTCCACCCGCGTGTGCACACTATTTTGGGAGGCCAGAGTTGTGTATGGAATTCAAAATAGTTTTTTAGTTAAAGGGCCAAGTCTGAATGGAAATTACTCCCCAAGGCCATAACACAGAGCACCAAGTATATAGAGGTGGAAAATTATGTTATAATAGAATTGCAAAGAAATTTTTGTCTTTTTATGTAATTGAAAGGGTCTTTTCTCATTAAAAAATAGGTAACCTATGTGGTTGTGGTCGAAAATAGTTACTTAGCAAGTGCATGAATTTCACTTAAGCATATGAATTGAGAAGAAAAGTTGTTGAACTACAAAATTTCAATTATGTCACATGTGATAATAGGGAAGGACATAAAAGAAAGAAGAGAAAGATGGTAACTTCCGATTTTAGTAATAAGTAGTGAAATGGTATCATTCCTTTGAGATGTCACTTTTAAAACTTATGACAAGAACCATTTTAGCAACAAAATTATATAGGTATGTATTATTTTCCATAAAGTCGTGAGTTTGTAGCCGCACTAATGGTTTATTTTAAAAGAGTCGACGATTTTTTTACCATGTACATCTCTTTTGATAATAAGATGAGCATTTTAGAATATGAAAAGATACATTTCCCATTAGTACATCCATATCTTTGGTTAATTTTGTTGTAGACTACATCCTTCAACACTAAAAAGAGATTTAATGTCAATATCATCACTGAATAGAGGTTAGTAGTATAGTTGTATCACATATAGATATGGTAATATAGTAACATAGACAATAGAGTTATGTTTAAGGAATATCATTTCTACATAGGTTGAATCACAATGGATTTGCTTAGATGGCTTCCTAGGCTAATTTGCAAATGCTTGTGTATTTCAATTATTGCGCAAGTTTAATAAACAATGCAAGATGCTCCATATTTGGAAATATTTCAACGAATGACATGAGAAATGTGAATGTTATGGAGTGGATACATGCATGGAAATAACATTATGTGGGAAAGAAATGATGTTCAAAGCCAATGTTTTCATTGATGTTGTCAAATCTATTATTGGATGTTGTTTTTTACTGCAAGAAAAGGGAACAAGAAAATGAGAAGACCAATTAACAAGGAATGGACATGCATAGAGATATTTATGGGAGTTGGCCAATGCACATTGATCACAAACATACATATGGGAAACAACTAAGGATACACATTCGTTTAGTATAACCATCACAAAACTATATAGTTAAAATAGGGATATGGAATTTTTGGTTTTTTACTTATGTTTCCAAAATAGTAAATGTGAATGTCATGATTTTGAATCTAAATAATCAGTTGATAGATGAGATTGTGTATATTTCCCAATTGACCAACATATAACCACTTAATTATTCCATTTTAGAGTGGAACAATCAACTATTTCACTTGATTATGATCATGTGTCAAATCTCATACAAGTGTGATGAATTAATATTTTATTAACTTTCAATTAACAAGAATGAATGTAGTAAAAATTCTTGATCTAGTGGACTAGTGTGATGGAACTACATTTTTTCAAGGGTATATAAACATCACGGTTTCCTCAAAAGATAATGAATTTCCCATTTACTATTGTTTGGAAAATTTATTAAAGGGAAAGAATAGATTCAATGTATTACTAACTAACTCCAAAATCATTACCTTTATTATTGGATTGATGGCTATTAAGTGAGAATGTATACATTAAATGAAAAAAAATCGAATAAAGGTGTTTATGTATACCAAGATTATAGACCAAATGAAACTGTATACTACTATACAAACTGACGTGTTGTGAAAAACTTCTTTTCGCAAATAACGTAAGAGAATAATTGATCAAAGGTACAATAATTCATAGATCATACTAAGAAACAAAATTTTGCAAGAACATCTCAAAAGGTTTATATTTCACCCACATGAATATATATATATATATATATATTTTTCTATAAATCGCGGTATTTAGCCTAGGGGACCTCTGTTAAATAGGAGGTTATGTTGAAGTGTAATTAAGGGGTAAATGCAAACATTACATTAGTTAGTGTGGAAATAGTGTGGTAATAGTTTCTAGAGAAGGGACAATGGTAGGAAAAAACTCATATGTTTGTTACTTACAACGACTATTTTGCACTAGAGGTTTCTTTCTCTAGGAACAAATGATGAAGGGGGCAATATAAATTTTTTTTTCATTGTACTCTGTGTTCACTATGTTCGATCATTTTAGCATTGTGTTAGTATTATGTGGAGTGTTGGGTATCGGATTTGTATACTTTCCCCTCCCATTTTATCCTATTTTTCTATCTCTTTCTGCCATTATCATTCTTAAACGCATGAGGTAAAACCCTTTTCCCTATCTTTCATGGGATATTTGATTAATGAAGTATTTGTCATCAATGTTTTACCTTTTTACATAATAACTCTGATATTTCTTCAGATTTGGCTAAAATAGGAGCATTGCGGCTGCGAGTCGAGGAACAACCCATCATCTCTGGCGTTTTCCTTATTTGTTGTTACAGCGTAATAGACTTGTTTGTATCAGCACCATTTCAGGCCTTTTTATGGTTTCTTGCTGGGAAACTAGATTGTTGTTGTAACAAGATGTCTATTTGTAATTATGGAGTTGTTGAGAAGAATCGGAGGTTTGCGGACAATTGTATAAAGAGGCTTGCGAGTTGTGAATCGGGGTTAAGCCCTTTGACATGCAGATCTTATAATGAATATTTTGTATCATTAATCAAATGCACAACAACTTGTTGTTTCTCTTGTAATTCGTGAGTTTACCCCAGCCCTGATCATAGAGTTGGGCCCATTCTTCTGATCAAGTGCTGCATTCTCCTTTTTCTTCTTGCAGTATTTTGTTTAGCGTGATTTCTTTATTATTGTTACAATCTACGCTTAATTTTTGTGGATACTCTTTAATTTCTGCACTTCATTTCATTCTGCGTGTTATAGATTAAACCTGTGATCTACATCAGATCATGTACTTGTATCTGCATATACTTTGTCGTTAGTCTTGAAATAACTAATTCCCTCAGGTTGATAATTTATGTGGAGAAAAGGGTTGAATTCTTTTCATATCCCGACACCAACATTTTGGTGTTGTTGCTGGGGAAGGCTGATAGGTGCAAGAAAAGGATCTACAACAGATCTCATGGTCAATCTCTCATTTTGAGGAGAGAATTTATTTCCCAGCTTCAAGTCCCGAGCCTAAGTGTTTTGTGTTTTCTTTCCTGCTTTTTATTTTTTTCTGTTAAATTGATCTCTCGTCTTGGGGAGGGTAGTTATTACCCTGCTCCAAGTCCTGAGCATATCATGCAATTTTTATTTTTTCTTTGTTATGTTTTTCTTTCTCTCATTAAAAATTAATCCCTCTTCTTGGGGAAGGTATTTTGTAACCTTTCCCTAAGTCATGGGCATAGTTTCTAGTTTTTCGCTTCTATTTCTTGTTGTTTTCTTTTAGCGGCCAACTTCTTGTCCTTAGGACGGTATGTGGCTACTTTACTTCAGGTCCTGAACTTTGATTTTTCTTTTTCTTTTTATTTTTATATTTGAATCACTTCTCTCGTCCCGGGGAGGAAGTTATCTGTCCTACTTTGGGTCCTGAGAAATTTTTGATTCCTTTTGATGAACCCTCTTCATAATTTGTATGAACCAGGATTTGAATAAGAGGGCAAGAGGAAGATCCCCAAAGCGTTAGCCACCTATAAATTTTTGGCATAGAAAAAAGGTGGCTAAATATGTTTTTGAGCCTTCAAAAGAAACATTTCCCTTGAAAATATTTCGTTCTTGAAGCCTCTATGTGTCTTCTGTTCCTTGAAGAATCTTCACTACTGTTTCCATTAAAGAATCCTGCTAATTGGTGAAAGAAGCTGCTATAAAAAATCCCTCCATTTCCTCCATTTCATCCCCTCAAAATACCCATTTTTCATCCTTCTTCCCCTCACAAAATTCCTCCAAAATCCCTTCATTAACCCTCCATCTCCTTTTTAAACCTCATATTATCCTTTATCTGGTTTAAAAATCCCTCCTTTCCTCTATCGGAACCCTTCATTCTGGCTTAAAAGCATTGATTTTGGCCTAGAAACACCCTATTTGCATTATTATAGGCTTAAGCCTCTGAGGGCTTATATGTTGCAGCCCCAGTCTTCATATAACCATAAGCCCTGCAATTGGGTGCTTAGAAACACAGTTTTCGAGTTTAAAAACCTTTTTCTCCTTCTAAAACAGCTTCTCCGCTCAATAAAGGATTTAGCCCCCGCGAGCTTATTCTTCTTAACCCCCCTCCATGGGACCTAAGACTCTGTGTTAGGTGCTTAAAAGCTTGAAAACCCCGAGTAAAATGCCTTTTCCTTTGTTGTATTCATTCCCAATGATTAATGGTTTCGGTTAATGTGAGCTGTCGATCTCCGCAGATTGACGGCCTTCAGGCAATCGGGCGCCTTTCCATTACATATCCCTCATTCCATTTTCTGAAAAATTGGTGCTCCTACTTTGATTGTGGATGTCCATCCACATAAATCCAACGGTCCACAAGAAACCTGATGTGTTTACCTCCACCGTGCATCTTTCCTCATCACGCCATAACCTACACCGTTAGATCTTCCGCCCCTTGATCCGACAGCTGAGGTGCATATCACATTTTTATTTCGTCCGGGCGTTAACGTTCCAAAATGGCATGATATGAGTGGTTTTGTTTCTCCACGTGTCAAGCAGTGTATGGAATCACACAAATTTTTTGAAAACCACATACCGCCTCCGACAGCGTGTGAAAACCACCATGGTTTTCCGCCTTACCACCTTTTCTCCTCTGCATCGAGTTTTCATGTTTAATCGTAGCCATTGATTGATAGGATCCAATGGACATGATCTAATATCAACCCCGTTCCTCCCCCATTCACTTATGCTCCCGAATAAAACTATCAAGTGATCCCCACGGTCGAATATTTCAATCCAACGGTCCAGATTTAATTTCGCACCATGTCACTTTCGCCCAACCTCCTTCCAAATGATTTCACCAATAAATCTCAACTGTTGATCATTTTGATCTAACGGTTATGATTTAAACTCTCTTCCAACCTCCAAAGAAGTCTGTTGAACCTATTTTCACAGGTTTTTAGTGATTTTTGTTGGTTTTTTGCAGGCGATGTGGGTTTTTCCACAGTCTTCAAAACAAAACAAAGGGCAAGGATAATGACTCACGGGCCATTATTCGTGCAAAAATGGGATTAGTAGGGTTTATTCAACCCTAATGTCAACCCTCCAGTGACATTGCCACCTGTGTAGCCATCAGTAGAAGTCAAAGAGTATCAGTACCACAATGAAGATCAACTAAGCAAAGGGAACAATGAAACATAAAGGACACATCAGCAGAGCAGCCTCTACACGCCAAATCATAGAGGCTGGTCACGTTCCATCTACCCATACTGCCCCTTGCAGTCTTATTTTCATTAACACAGGTCACAGTCAAGGCAGTCAGAGATTTATTGGCATACATGCAGCTCAAAAGCAATTTCCCACCTACCAGAGCTTCCGAAAGTCAAAGACAAACAGCCAGAGTGCAAATACAAGAAAAGGCCCATTTAATGAAGTATGAAGCATGTCACTTCTTCTCCATCAAGCCTCCCAAAGTCCGAGAAACATTAAAATTCTTCATTTAATTGGGCCAAGTATCTCCTCTTTTACTTCACCTCCTCATCTATAAGAACCCCTATAAATTATATTGAAAATATTGTTGGTTGTTGGGATTCTATTAGTTGTTAGAATTGTTATTGAGGGGAAGTAGCTAAGTAATCTGTAATATAGTAGGCTGGGAAGAGAAGTCTCAATTGTAAAAGGCCACTGAGCTCAAAGTATGTGACTAGTTTTACACATCAATTAATCAAGCTGATTCACAAGATCCTAGTCTATATTATTGGTGATGTTACTCTTACTGTAATTGTCTCTTTCCATGTTTTTACATACTGTCCATATTTCTCTGATAAAGAACAACAAGAATAGATTAAGACATATTGTTGTAAGTACCCTAAGTCTCACTGTAATCTTTATCTTCATTTTTTCCACTATTTGTGTATCTAAGGACAAATTCATCACAGTTTAACCAGTATAGAAGCTGTCTAGTCCATGCTTACTGATGTATGAATTTTGGGTTTTTTTCCTTAGATGTTCTTGTTTGGTTTCAGCTGAAAGAATTGGGAAACTAGGAGATTTAGAGTTAGCCCTGTCTCACTAGGTTCCTTTTCCAACAATTTGCCTTTCTAAGATCCCTTCGAGTTAGTGTCAAAAGCATTGAAGGTTCAAAGTCTTTCTATGATCTTAGGCCTTACTCTATGTTTAATCTTAAATGTTTTCTACCATTCTAAAAGTAGTTATGAGGACTGCTGGATTGTCTTCCTTAAGAGTATGCTGAAAGCAGGTCTAGATTTAAATGACATCTAACCTGATCTTAAGCTACCCTTTGTGTCTTTACTGAGAGTTTCCTTTGAAGTATGTCAAAATTAGGCCTGGATTTAAATGACATATGACCTGATCTTAGGCTACACTTTGGTCTCTTTCTTTCACCAATTATTAATGTTCCATTCCACCATCTATCTAAAAATATCCTTTGGTATAGATGACTTGCCTTATGGAAACTCTTGGATAGTTGTTATGCAAGTAATCCCCTTTCATGACTCCATATCCCAATGGATTAACCTTTATTTTGACCTATCTTCCCATACTGAAACATCCTTCTATTCAATTCCTTATTTACATCCTTAACCTTCTCAGTTAATAATCTCCAACCAAACAAACAAAATCAAAAACAATTGTGCTTCATAGCTAGCCTAATACCTTAACTTTAGCTTCAAAGATATATCATTCTTTTCATTTATAGAGAGATCCCTATCTAGATCTAGGAGGGCTAGATCCTAGGATCCCAAAGTGGTTTGATGTTGTCTTATCTTTTGGTCTTGCCAATCTAGCCAAAACATAGGAACCACGACATAATGGCAACTCCACTTGGGAGTTCTGAGTGAATTTCATCTTATGCATCCTTAGGACCTCAGAAGACCCAAAATCTCTAGTTATATTGGTATTTAATTGCTGATGGTGGACAAAATCTTGTTTCAAACGTTCAAATTTATCCACCTAGCAACTCCACACTTCATAACTCCCAAAAGACCAAATGAATCCACTTTTAGAAGACTTTGAACTGTTTGAGAAGATACAGTGACCTCTTTTCTGATTTACAAACATGCTTCCACATATACAACAAAGATATGCCCCAATGAGTAGGGATCATATCCCTGGATTCCCACACAAAATTCCTAAAGTAAACTGGTTGAAAAACCTGTCTACCTTTTAGGGTGAAAAGGTTGATGATCCCTTGTTACATCTCATCAAGTTTCATATACATGTGTGGACGTTTAAAGTTGAATGGCATGAGGACTATCTTATGAAAATGTTCATGGAAAAATTAGAATATAAGGCAAGGGAGTGGTATGAATGGTTAGAACCTAGGAGTTTATTTTCTTTTAAAGATATGCACCAAGTATTTTATGAGAGATATAAAGAAAAATCTCCATCCTTATCATGGAATTGTTGTGATCAATCTCAAAAATTCATACAACACCTGTTAGACATTGATGAGGATCTGGTTAACATGCATCCTAAAGATATGTTAGAAGCCATTCAAGAATTTCATTTGCATCCCAATTATCACAAGAACCTAGATGAATCAGTTGAGGAAGAAAACAATCAAGAGACAGTAGACATTCCTCAATATATTCCTGAAAACACAGATGCTGATCCATCATCCCTTATATTTGAGGCCTAAGAAGACATCCAGCCTCAAATTTAGCTTTCATAAGAAACAGAGAGCTGCTGCACTTCTGCTCAAGGAAAAACAAGAAAATCTTCCCCTTTGATAGAAGAGAAAATAGATCAGATCATCAATAGACATCCAGCCTCTGAAATTTTTTGTAGAACAGATATTCTTGCCCATTCATCTAATGAGCCTTGTTGTACAGAGTTGGAAAGCCCCCATGTAAATCAGAATGAAGAAAGATTTGCTGACAATCCAGTATGTCTGATTGGTAGCATTAATCGCTTTAATGATTTTCCTATGTTTGATCTGTCTGATGATGATGTTCTCCAAATATAAGTTTATCTTGTAGGGCCATCATCAGTAGATTTGTGGGAGGAAAATCAGTTCCATCAGCTTCAAGAAAGCAATGAATTCATGCATGCTATTTACGATACTGATGAAGAAAGCTTTAAAAGTGCAGGAGAGGGTGAAGGATCTCTGGATCTTTGCCCCAGTTCATTATAGCTCATCAGTAACAGTTTTCATGTGATGGGGAATTAGAAGCCTTTTATCTCAAAGGATGAAGAGGAAAACAATGAAGAAATTTTTGAGCAAGTTGAAACCAAGGAGCCTCCTCTCGGATAAGGGGAAGCAATGGAACATACCCCTACTCAATAATTCAGTGAACTTTTCATAGAGCTTAGCCCACCAGAGCATAACCTATCAGAGCTACAAGAGGACATCCTTGCCATATACGATGAGTCCTCTAGTTCATAAAGTGATGAAGATGAGGAAGAGCTTCTTTCTCAAAAGAATATTTTCTTTGATCCAGTGGAAGAGGAAGCAATCATGGTTGAAGCCTACGTGCCAAATGCTCAAAACCAGGTATCATTTCAAGATCCTTATGCTTGTTTCCTGCAAACATTTGAAGAAGGATAAAAGGTCATCAAGAGCAGCTTGTTGCAGACAACAAGAAATTTTTTAAAATCTGCTGTTAAAAAACAAAGAGAATGGGAGTGGCCCTGCCTATCTAGCATGTTCAAAGAGATGAGAAGAAGAGACCAGTCATGGGATCATCTGATTGACTGGATGTATTGGAAAAGAGTGTTTGTCAGCTAGACATGTAAATATTTCAAGTTAGAGTAGGGTAGGTAGGAAATCTCAATAAAGCTCAGCCTGTGAGCATTTAGTTAGTTGTTTTTAGTTCCTGCAAAGTTCAGTTCATGTGCAACTTGTCTTTATTCCATGGACCCATAGCAGACTAGACGATCTAATCTTAGTTTGGCTATGTTTCAATTTCCTTTTTAGAATGTAGAGAAAGAAATCTGCTAGACAGTTTAATCCTCACAAATATTAGTTTAGGTAGAGGAGCTATGAGGCCAACTATTTAATCTAGTCTCATGGAGAAATAAGGGTAGCAGTAGATAGGTTTATTTTCCTGTTTGAAAAAATAATGATGTGAAAGGTCTGCAAGTCTAAATTCACCTTGAAGAAAAAATGTTAGGACAATAAGATGGGTAGGTAGTTGTTGGGAAAATGTTTTCTGTTGATTTAACATCCTTCATGTTTGTGGCAGTTGATCAAAGAAAAGAAAAGGAATGTGTCAAGTACCAGGCATCTGGCCTACTTCCAAAGATTATTTTCTGAGATTCTTGACACCTTCAAGAAGATGCCATCCCTAAGTGGAGCCACTGTTAGCCACCTATAAATTTTTGGCATAGCAAACAGGTGGCTAAATATGTTTCTGAGCCTTCAAGAGAAAAATTTCCCTTGAAAATATTTCATTCTTGAAGCCTCTATGTGTCTTCTATTCCTTGAAGAATCTTCATTGTTGTTTCCATTAAAGAATCATGCTGATTGGTGAAAGAAGCTACTGTCAAAAAGCCCTCCATTTCCTCCATTTCATCCCCTCAAAATACCCATTTTTCATCCTTTTTCCCTTCAGAAAATTCCTCCAAAATCCCTTCATTAACCCTCCATCTCATCCTAAAACCCTTTTTAAACCTCATATTATCCTTTATCTGGTTTAAAAATCCCTCCTTTCCTCTACCAGAACCCTTCATTCTGGCTTAAAAACATTGATTTTGGCCTAAAAACACCCTATTTGCATTATAACAGACTTAAGCCCCTGAGGGGTTATATGTTGCAGCCCCATTCTCCACATAACCATAAGCCTTGCAACCGGGTGCTTAGAAACAGAGTTTCTGAGTTTAAAAACCTTTTTCTCCTTCTAGAACAGCTTCTCCACTCAATAAAGGATTTAGCCCGCACGGGCTTATTCTTCTTAACCCCCCTCCATGAGACCTAAAACTCAGTGTCAGGTGCTTAAAGGCTTGAAAACCCCAAGTAAAATTCCTTTTCCTTTGTTGTATTCATTCCTGACGGTTTATGGTTTCGGTTAACATGAGCCGTTGATCTCTGCATATCGACGACCTTCGAGCAATCGGGCGCCTTTCCATTACATATCCCACATTAAATTTTTTGAAACACTGGCACTCCTACTTTGATCATGGCCATCCATCCACATAAATCCAACGGTCCACAAGAAACCCGATGTGTTTACCTCCGCCATGCATCTTTCCTCATCGCGCCATAACCTACACCGTCAGATCTTCCACCCCTCCATCCGACGACTGAGGTGCATATCGTGTTTTTATTTCATCTGGGCGTTAACGTTCCAAAATTACGCGATTTTGTTTCTCCACATGTCAACCAGTGTATGGAATCGCACAAATTTTCTGAAAACCACATACCACCTCCGACCCCGCGCGAAAACCACCATGGTTTTCCACCTTACCACATTTTCTCCTCCGCATCAAGTTTTCATGTTTAATCGTAGCCGTTGATTGATAGGATCCAATAGACATGATATAATCTCAACCCCGTTCCTCCCCCATTCACTTATGCTCCCGAATAACTCTATCAAGTGATCCCCGCCATCGAATATTTCAATCCAACAGTCCGGATTTAATTTCGCACCATGTCACATTCGCCCAACCTCCTCCCAAATGATTTCACCAATAAATCTCAGTCGTTGATCATTTTGATCTAACGACTCTGATTTAAACTATCGTCCAACCTCCAAAGCAGTTTTTTGAAACTATTTTAGCAGGTTTTTCGTGATTTTTGTTGGTTTTTTTGGAGGCGATGTGGGTTTTTCCACAGTCTTCAAAACAAAATAGAGGGCAGGGATAATGAATCACGGGCCATTATTCATGCAAAAAAGGGATCAATAGGGTTTTGTAGACCCTAATGTGATCCCTCCAACACCATTACAACCTATGCAACCATCAGCAGAAGTCAAAGAGTCTCAGTACCACAGTGAAGATCAATTAAGCAAAGGGAATAGTGAAACATAAAGGACACATCAACAGAGCAGCCTCTACATGCCAAATCATAGAGGCTAGTCACCTTCCATCTACCCATACTACCCCCGACAGTCTTATTTTCATTAACACAGGTCACAGTCAAGGCAGTCGGAGATTTATTGGCATACATGCAGCTCAGAAAGCAATTGCCCACCTACCAGAGCTTCCGAAAGTCAAAGACAAATAGCCAGAGTGCAAATACAAGAAAAGGTCCATTTAATGAAATATGGATTATGTCACTTCTTCTCCATGAAGCCTCCCAGAGGCCGAGAAACATTAAAATTATTCATTTAATTGGGCCAACTATCTCCTCTGTTACTTCACCTCCTCATCTATAAGAACCCCTATAAATTATATTGAAAATGTTGTTGGTTGTTGGGATTCTATTAGTTTTTAGAACTGTTATTGAGGGGAAGTAGCTAAGTAGTCTATAATATATTAGGCTAGGAAGAGAAGTCTGTATTTTAAAATTCCACTAAGCTCAAAGTATGCGACTGGTTTTGCACATCAATTAATCAAGCAGATTCATAGGATCCTGGTCTATATTATTGGTGATGTTACTCTTACTGTAATTGTCTCTTTCCATGTTATTACATACTTTCCATATTTCTCTGATAAAGTATAGCAAGCATAGATTAGGACATACTGTTGGAAGTACCCTAAGTCTCACTGTAATCTTTATCTTTATGGTTTCCGCTATTTGTGTATCTAAGAACAAATTCATCACAATTTAACCAGTATAGAAGTTGGCTGGTCCATGCTTACTGATGTATTAATTTGGGGTTTCTTTCCTTAGATGTTCTTGTTTGGTTTCAGCTGAAAGAATTGGGAAACTAGGAGATTTAGAGTTAGCCCTGTCTGACTAGGTTCCTTTTCCAACAGTTTGCCTTTCTAAGATCCCTTCAAGTTAGTGTTAAAAGAATTGAAGGTTCAAAGTCTTTCTCTGATCTTAGCCCTTACCCTGTGTTTAATCTTAAATGTTTTCTACCATTCTGAAAGTATTTATGAGGACTATTGTATTGTCTTCCTTAAGAGTATGCTAAAAGCAGGTCTAGATTTAAATGAAATCTGACCTGATCTTAAGCTACCCTTTGTGTCTTTACTAAGAGTTTCCTTTGAAGTATGTCAAAAGCAGGCCTGGATTTAAATGACATCTGACTTGATCTTAGGCTGCACTTTGGTCTCTTTCTTTCATCCATTCTTAATGTTCCATTCCACCATCTATCTAAAAAGATCCTTTGGTATTGATGACTTTCCCTATGGAAACCCTTGGATAGTTGTTATGCATGTAATCCCCTTTCATGACTCCATAGCCCAATGGATTAACCTTTCTTTTGACCTATCTTCCCATGCTGAAACATCCTTCTATTCAGTTCCTTCTTTACTTCCATAATCTTCTCAGTTAATGATCTCCAAAAAAACAAACAAAATAAAAAACCCTTGTGCTTCATAGCTAGCCTAATACCTTAACTTGAGCTTCAAATATATATCATTTTTTTCATTTATAGAGAGATCCCTCTCTGGATCCAGGAGGGCTAGATCCTAGGATCCCAAAGTGGTTTGATGTTGTCTTATCTTTTGGTCTTGCCAATCTGGCCAAAACATAGGAACCACAACACAAAGAAAGGGAAGGATTTGGAAAGGAAGACATACATTCAGGAAATTATTGAAAAATATATATCTGAGGCATCATCCCGTGTTGTTGTTAGGTTTAGAATCCAGACGAAGTCCGAAGGGCAGTATGTCCGAAGGGCAGCCTTTAACAGTCTTGCCTAGTTTTTACGGGCTCTCTTCTAAAGACCCTGATACATTCATTTTTGAGTTTGATATTGTTTTCCATGGATATGAATATATTGCTGATGCCAAGAAATTTAATATATTCCCTACAACCCTAAAGGGGACAACCCTGAGATGGTTTATGGCTCTAGGAGGGAGTACGATTACCTCATGGGAAAGAATGAAACAATCTTTCTTGGAGAAGTACCAATATTATTGTAAGTCCCATGACATTAAGGAAGAAATATTTAAGTTTGCACAGGAAGAGGATGAAAATATGGAGGACTATGTAGAATGATTTAAATACATACTACAGATGTCTGGACATAGTGACCTAGAGAAGGAAATTTTGAAGATCATTATTCTCTGAGCACTTAGGGAGGTCTCTCTACAACTTCTGAATATAGTAGGAAAAGGGGATATCTCGAAAGAAAACTTTTAAACTATCTGTGATTAATGTATTTATAAGTGTTCACGGAGAGCTGCAAGAATTGGGAAAGGAGTTCGGTCATCAAAGACTTCTGGTGGAGGAGTCACAAAAATAGAGATTGAAAATCTATTGGAAAATCTAAGGACCAATATTTTAAGCACACTTTCAGCCCAGATGGACACTCTACAGGCAAAAAAAAAGCAGATGGAGTTGGAAAAAACCATGGCCATATTCTGCCCATAGTGTAGAAAGAAGCACCCTTTGAAGGAATGCCCGCTGAACATGATGGAAGCCTATGCGATTTGTGAACAAACTCATGCGACTAGTTTGTGTCCTCCCTTGCCCGAGCTGAAAGCAGTTTTCTAGGGAGCAAGTGAAGAAAATGTTGTAGACCATATGTACTTCATGGGGCAGAAGAAGCCATGGAAACCTCGACCACTAGCTATGAATCCAGGTATGTTTCAAGACCCGTCCCAGTACTTTAACAATTTTAATATGGGTCCCCAATCTGCATCGTTTTCAGCAATGTGGTCTCAATATCAGTATCCCCCTTGGAAACAATGGGTTCCTCAAGTTGGTCTGACTCCTTCTTGGAATCAGACCTAGCGAGGACCCTTTCCAACTGGACAGTTTCCTCAACCTATGCCTCAACAGCAACTTCAGTTGCCCTCCAAAGTACCCCTAGGGAACCTAGCCGTTAGACCCCAGCTTCCTATCCAGCCTAACCTGAATCTGAACAATAAAGGGGTCCAACAAATGGAAACTATGAACCTTCCATCCTACAACATTTCTATCGTGGAGCTTAACAAAATAAATCTATGGTCTGGCCGAGTAGTAAATGCACCTACTTCACCCATTATTACAGAACAATTTTCGAGTGATGTTGGGCCAGAATTGTGAATTATAGATAAAACACGCTTCCCTATACATATGACAATCTAGAAAAATATATTAAATACTATACAACTACCTTTTCTAACTCAGAGAATACACACAGAAAGGATTAGAGTCTTACTTGTAATCCAAACACTTCTAAATGGCTCCTTCTGTCGCTTCTGTTGTAGCTTCAAATTCAAGCAGTTTGTAGGAAAAAACCTTCCTGCATGAAAGAACACTAAAATAGCAGAAGATAACAATAATACAGATGTCTATTCAAGTTATTTAGCTAAATTAGTAAAGCATAAACAATATACATCAACTAAGATATTGCAACATGGAAAATCAAAGCCAATACAAATGCATATAGGGAAAAGTAAGCTATATTCTTTATTGATGATAGAAGGAGAGGTTACAACCAAATGACTGATTTGAAGTTACCCTTCTAGAAATGATCCTTGGCCGCATCACAGTATAAATCTCTCCAGCACGTGTTACACAAATCTAACTCTCAATTGAAAATCCTCTAGCATTTCTCTACTCAAATTCTTCCCTCTCAAACACTCAAATCTGTGTTCAATTTATAGATGAACTGAAGGTAGTTTTGCAATGAATAACTTTCCAATAATAGGCAATACATGTTCCCAGTAATGTAGATGTCAAATGGACACTTGGATTTGAAGTTTGACACATGTGAACTCTTCTAGAAGGCACTGGCCAAGTGGAGATTCTGGAACAATGAAAATTTCACTCCCAATGTGAGCAACACACCTATAGATGTTGAGAAGTGCTTTGCAGAGTAGTCTTGCATGGGGCTACCTGCATATGAAATGAACTTAGTCCCCTTAGAGGTAGTTTTGGTGAGCTCTCATATGCTATATAATAAATTTCAAACCTTGGAAACCTTTGGTTCATGAAAGTCATGTTTGATTTGCCTTGTTCTTGTCTTAGGGCATGTAACAAATTGAAATGATAGGGAATGATAGACCCTTATTCATTGGCCCTGGAGATGATGCCCAGTTAACCAGGTCATTGGGAATGATGCCCAAATTGACCTATAAAAATTGCCCCCTAAATCATGAGGTAAAAATAATAAAAACATTTGATTGAGATGCTTTACACTGTGATGGGCTGGAGATGAAGCAGAGTGGTCACCTGCATCAATCTTACAATACATTACCTCATGATATATCCTCTTTGATCATAATTTTTGAGGGTAGGCATTCCCATGTTCAACACATAAACAATCTAATAACTTGTACATAATTCAGAAAGTCCTCGACATTGGAATGTTTCCCAATGCAGACATGCCTAAAAATATAGGCCCATGTTCGGATGACAATATGTATGTAAGGTCACCTTACAAATCATGTGTACAACAATCCTGAAACCACAACCTGGATGGCTGAAACTAGATCTGGGGTTTTCTTATCTCATTCACTCGATCATTTGGGTACAAGTCTAGCCATGTGAATATATGATTTGTCGTCAAACATGGAAAGACATCGCTTGATTATGAGCCAATGATGTGAGCTATTAACAAACACGAGAGAACCACCATTAATGAAAATATCACCCAAGGTACTGCAGTACATTTCGCAAGGTGTGAATAGATGATTTGATGTCGAACGCCAAACAAAATATTTTGGTCAAAGGTCTCGAAGCAAGGATCTTGTCGATGATGTAACAAGCCTCATGCTACTGGAATCTGATGTTTCTAAATGAACTTCCTGGATATTGATTTTTTGTCGACAGGAAGTCACCTTATTTCAAAACGGGAGTTACTGATCTCGGATACAAGGGTATGACTTGATATAGCAATATTCAAGGATGACGATCATGAGAATAAAGGTTTACAAGTATTGCAGAAGGATGAGTTTATTCACTGGATGACTTCTCTTGAACATATCAGCGACATTGTGATGAGTTGGCAGCATTGACCCAAAACCAAAGTGAAGGTATGATGAACAATAGGTGTGAATGAACCGTCAAGATGATTACCCAACCTAAACAGTCACGGACATGGAGTGAAGGAAGTGTCATATTCAAGAGCGACTTGCTACCATAAATTTTTTTTTCTCACTTTTCCCATATTTTCCCCGGTCATTTGTCGACCAGTACCTCTTTATTTTTTGAAAGGCTTGAGGAGGATAACATTTTTCTTGATCTTTAATTCAACCCTTCTGGAAAATAAAGTATCGCTATTTAATAATTTAACGAGTCTAGCGATGAATGAAACTCGATTCTTGCCATGATAAAAAAGGCCATCACTATTTTATGTTTTAACAAACTTAAAGACATTGATAGCCCAGTCCTTTTTCATATTTAGAGAGTTTGAAAAAGAGGACGAAAGAAAACTCCATAAGTAATTTTTCATAAATTTGTCACTCAGACCTAAAAAAGTGTAAAATAATATCTAAGAGAATGTCTTTGGTCATGTTTAACCTTTTTATTCCTTTTTCGTAAATAATTTATCTCAGTTCGGAAAAGGGTTAAACTTATACTGAGTAGATATCAATTCATTTACTTTTACAAGCTTGAAAAGGAAAGTGCTCGCAATATTTTCACATTATCGGAGTCTGAAAAGAGCTGAAAGAAGACTCAAGGGGTTCCTTTTTCGTTGTTATGGAAGCTTGAAAAAGAGATAAAAGTGTGCTTCAAATCCTTTTTCGTTTTTAACAAAGATCGAAAAATAAGGAGAAAAAGTATGCTTTGTGGTCAAGTCATTCTTTGAAATGAATCTGCACGAATAATATGTTCATCAGTTGTATTTCCTGTTCAAAACAACATCAAATGGATTAAAAATACCTATTTCATGGTGAAAACATAATAAATATATATTCATAGCAATAAATTCAACTTGCAAATAATTAAATGACTATTTAAAGGTAGTTTCACTATTCATTTTGACCATTCCATAGTTACCATTTGTATTCTGGAGCTCTAAACCTGATTTCACCCCTGAAATTTAGCTGCTAATTGCAATCATTTTTTTGGACAGATTTTGTCGCCATTTGATCCAGGTTAGCACCATGAACCTCCTCTTCCCTTTGGTATTCATTTCATTTCCATTTTCTGCAAAATTTTAGGGTTTTAAGGCCCCTAGGTTAAATTTTGCCAAAAATGAGGGAAACACACCCTTGAATGTCAAAACCTACATTGCATAGCAGGTACATTGAAGTGTAATTCCATGTGGAACACATTGTCTCTTGTCAGGGAGTGTGTTGGGCGTAGTTTAAGTTTTTGATTTTCTTACTATGCCTAATATTGAGCTAGTTTTTTGCAATAATTGGAATCTAATGGATCTTATGGTTATGTTTCAGGTTTCCATTGGATTATAATGATGATTACATGGAGGGAAAGAGAACATGAAGAACAGGATATGATTTCCTTGAATGATCCTAGTACTATAAGAGCCCTAAGAGATTCTAGACTGCTTAGGTACTTCAAATTGTCTGGGATGAGGCAAAAAATAGAACTCTTGGAGTCATTAGTTTGAGCATGGGATCCGAAGATAGAGGCATTTCATATTAAGAACCAAGTGGTTCCTATAATAGTTGAGAATGTGTATTTTCTCACAGGCTTTTCAAGGAGAGGTTTGCCCATTTCAATCTCAGGGTCTACCGTTGGAGGAGAGACAGTGAGGGATTATATTCTGCAGTATTGTTATCCAGGGGAAGAACCTAGAAAATATGGAAAAATAAACATCTGGGATGTCAAATATTTTCCTTTGAGAACCATCCTTTTTAGAATTGCTAAAATTACTGGCACCGTCACACTACATGTAGCGAACAGATCATATATTGTTGTTCAATGATTGTCATTGATGTCAACCCAAGCAGCACTAGGGGCTAACCCAATATTGCATGGGAATTTTGACCTACCAAATTAATATATTCTGGGTCAATAATTATTTTTATGTTTTCTAATCATCGAGATGTTTCCGTTGATACATGGCACGCCATGTAATTCTTCACGGTTTGAGAGATATTCATGTTTGAAGTTTGTACCCCAAGTTAGTGGGCTAAAACCCCATGGGGTTGGGGCATGGGTCATTAAAAAGTCATAATTAATATTTTTTTAAGCTCCTAAAATCCCTCCCATGTTCACTTGTTGAAGCCCCTCTCAACTTAAGCATTTATATAAATTGTGATCCTCATTTCCTCCTTATGCAAGGGATTCGGCCATCTGAAATAGGTCATCATGGAATTTTCGCTCTAATTTTTTTTATAAGAAGGTTCAAAAGCTGAAATGTTTATGCGGCAAAGCTGAAATCCTGAGGAAGCTGCAGTAAATATTTCTGATCAAGGTGTGCAATATTTTTGGAGATATGATCTGTGGAAGTCAGGGTTTTTTTAGGCTCCTAAAATTCATCTCAAAGAAGTGACCTTGGTAAAATAGTTATAACTCTCTCTCTGAGTATGGGATTTGAATTCCGTAAAAAGTGATAGATAGTGCATAGTCTGTAATTTTTTCTCTATCAATTTTAGATCCAAATGAATAAACAATGACACGTGGCACGCCGTACAAATGCACTCTGCTGAAGCAGTCCATAATTAGGGCATTGTGAGAGATTGGGCATAAATCTCTCTTGAAGAATCCAAATTGGGTCAGAATTGTGGCATTGGAAAGAAGACTCATAGGAATACTATAAGATGGAAAATAGAATATTGAGGACCTGAAATAATAGAGAGACACCAGATTCAATATTGACCTCCTAGAAGGCAAGAAAAAGCTAGATCATGTGTTTTCAAGGGTTGTAAAGGACCAAAATTTCTACGAAAACAAAGATAACAAGGTGCAGCAGAGGGTAGCATGAAAAGAGCAACAACCAAGGTGTATAACATCAACAAGAATTTCATCATATGAAGTCTTCAAGTGGGCAGCACTGCATACAATCATTGTAAAGGTATCATTTTCATTGTAAGTACATTATTGTACAAATTGTACTAGTGTCTATCTGCCAACGGTTGAAGAGGAAGTGTTGGGAGGTCTAGGATCATCATTAGGTGGTTGTGTCAAATTTCAGGTTCTGGTCTAGTATATCTTCTTCTTCTACATCATTCTATGTCATTGTAAAGTGGACCATTTTCCCTGGTACAAGAGTTCATTCTTCTTTTATTCTTCTATAGGGTGGTAGGGTGGTGCTAGGGTGAGTTGTAGCTCATTGGGTGTTGGGGCATCTATTCAGTTGAATACTGAAGAATCTCGGGCATTAGAGCATCCATCCAGTGGGAGCTGGAGAAGAATGCTTTTCTAGATTCTAGGAAGTTGGAGCTTTATTTTCAATTGGAGTTGAATATTAAATAATTATTAGAAAATCATTAGGTGGTTTTTTTCCCAGAATGGGTTTCCACCTTAAAAATTGTGTGCATTTGTGTTCCTCTTTTTTTCTGCTATCATTGTACAAACATTGATAATAATTGAAGATTAACTAATGCTCTAATTGAAAGGAATACTAATTCACCCCCCCCCCCTCTCAGTATTTCCAACAATTGGTTTTAGAGCTTGGTTCCTTCAATAGCAGTTTAATAGCTGGAAGGAGGTCATGAAGCATACCAAGAATGGTGTACCTCTATTCAATGAAAATAATTATGCACTTTGGAAAGGAATAATGGAGGTCTATCTCTTGGCCCAAGGTTATAAAGTATGGGACACTGTTCAAATGGATTTACATCAACCGCGGATGAACAAGGTAATAATAATTTGGTAAATGATGCAAAAGAAAAGAATATTATTATCAATGGACTTATTGAATCTGCTTATCATAAAGTGTTGGGTTGTAAAACCGCCAAAAATGTACGGGACAAGCTTGAGAATATATATGCAGGTGACTCAAATGTCAAAGAAGCAAAGCTTCAAATCTATAGAGAAAAATTTGAGCAACTCAGAATGAAAGAAGATTTCAACATTGCTACATACTTCCAATACATTGATGAAATAACCAATACTATAGAAGGATTGGGAGAGCCAATTGACGAGAAGACTATTATACGGAATATTATTACAACCTTACCAGGGAGATTCAACCCAAAGGTATCGGTATTAGAATAAAGTGCAAATATGGACAAACTCAGCAAGGAAGAATCACATGGAGTTCTCATAGCATATGAAATGAGACTTGATGAAGAAAAGGGTACTTAAAATCTAGAAACTGCGTACGTTGCATCTAAGAAAACCAATCAGGACAAACAACCTTCAATTGAAATGACATGCACCTGCAAGTGTGAAGAACAGGGAGATGATGGAGAAGGTCTTTCAGATGAAGAATATGCTTACTTTACGAGAAAACTAAAACCTAGTAAGGGAGAATTCAAAGGTAAACTTCCATTGATATGTTTCGGTTGTGGTGAGGTTGGGAATTTCGTAGCAAAACCAAACAAAATTGATGGCAACTCAAAAGGAAAGAAAGGCTTTAATAAATTCAACAAGAAAGGCGAAAATAAAGGATCCAAAGGGAACTTTCTCTCTAAAGAAGATAGCTCATCATCCGATGAAGAAAGTGACAGCAAAGAAGAAGCCAATTAGAAAGTATTGTTTATGGCCAAGCACAATAAGCAAGAAGTATCAAACAATGAAGAATAAGGGTTGACCATAGAAGAATTTTATGAGGAGGCAATCAAGCTTATAAAAGAGCTCAATGCTGAGAAGATACGTTCCAATACCCTTGAAGAATAAGTTCAAGGTCTCAAATTGAGGTTGAAGAACACAAATGTATTGAAGAGTCAATTTAAAAGAAGTTGGAAGAAAGCAACCAGGAAAGGGAAGCATTAGAAGTCGAAGTAGTCTCACTGCGTAAGGAAGTGAAGAAAGGAAAAATTGTCCAAAACTATGCCAACAACTCAAGGGAATTAGAGGAACTCATCAACAATCAACGATCTTACAACAACAGAACTGGCCTCGGTTACAAAGAAGAAGAAGCAGTACCTTCTACAACAAAATACAATGAACCTATGAGATATGACATACATGAAGACTTCATTGGACAAGATTCGCAGGCACATCCTTGGAAGATGATTCCTCGACGAAGATTTTCATCCAGGTACCAACATATTTTTCATGTATATTGTTATTCATGTGGAAAATTTGGTCATAAAGCTGTAGAATGTCGCACGTACCTTAGGAACCAGTACAATTCCAAGAGATTCTTCAAATATGAACCTCCCAGGGCTCAATGAAACATCAATATATTTGAACATTTAAGAAATAATATGGAATGTTACAAATGTCAGAACTTTGGACACATAGCCAGAGACTGCAGACTTGAAAATCCTCCAGAAGAATCTTCGAAGCCACAGAATGAACGAACATGGAAGAAGAAGAAGACTGATAATTGTGCTCTCGCTCTCAAGGCTCAAAAAAATAAAGATGTGTGGTATGTTGACAACAGTTGCTCAACGCATATGACTGGAGATAGAAAGAATTTTTTATCTCTAAAAGAGTATAAGGATGGAACGATATCCTTTCGAAATGATGGATCTTCAAATGTTATAGGATCAGGTACTGTCACTCTCGGAAGCAAAGATGTTATAGCCAAGAATGTTCTATTGGTCAAAAACATGAATCACAATCTGCTCAGTTTGGAAAAATGTGTGATCAAGTACACACAATGCTATTCAACTCCACAAAATGTGAAATCAGGAAAGGCAGGCATGGTAAAATTGTGGCTACATAATGTCGAGCTCTAAACGACATATATGTTCTGGATGAAGCAACTAAAGCATGTCTGCTAGCTAAAGAAGATGAAATCTAGTTATGGCACAAACGAATGGGTCACAGAAACTTTGAAAATCTTGTCAGGATAAGCAAAAAGGAAGTAGTACAAGAAATGCCAAAAATCTCAAAACCTTCCAACACACTATGTGAGGCATGTCAGCATGGCAAGAAGACAAAAGTCCAATTTAAAACCAAAGAACACTTTGCATCACATCCATTGGAATTGATATATACTGATCTATGTGGTCCTGTGAGAATGAAAGTCTTAGACGGAGAATTATATTTCATGTTAATGATAGATGACTATACCAGGATGACAGCCGTCAGTTTCCTAAAGAAAAAATATAAAGCATTTGAGTGCTTTAAGATCAACAAGGATTTGGTTGAGAATGAAACTGATTTGAAAATAAAGTGTTTAAATTAGATAATGGTGGAGAATTCACTTCCAAATTATTTCAGCAATACTATGACGAAAATGGAATAAAAAGGAAATTCTCAACAGCACAAACACCTCAGCAAAATGGAGTTGCTGAAAGAAAGAATAGGACCGTATAGGAAATGGGTAGAACAATGTTGAAGGACTCAAAATTTGATGAAAATTTCTGGGTTCAAGTAATTGATACTGTAGTCTTCATTATCAACCAAAGTCTTCTTAGAAATAATTGCAACAAGACTCCATATGAATTATGGAAAGGAAAACCAGCTAATCTAAAATATTTCTAAATCTTCGGAAGCAAATGTTATATCAAAAGAGAATATCAAAATTTGGGTAAGTTTGAATCACGTGTTGATGAAGGTATCTTTGTTGGTTACTCACGCAAAATAAATACCTATAAATGCTATAATCTAAGATGAAAACAGATAGTGGAGAGCATAAATGTTACATTTTACGAAGATGGTGTTCTAGCGAGTAATGATGAGGATCTAGAATCTTTGAAACTTGAGACAGAGGCTGAAAAATACACAGATAAAATTGTAGAACAAGAAGCAACTATCAACGAGGAAGAAGTAAACAATGATCATCAAGATATACCAAAACAAAAACAAGAAGCTCCTCCAAGGAGAACAAAAGAGTGGATTCAAAAGAACCATCCATCAAATCAAATCATTAGTGACATAGATGAAGGTCGACAAATTCGTTCATCACAACAAGCTCACGTTGCTTTTCTAGCAACCTTTGAGCCTAGTAGTGTTGAGGAATCCAGCCAGAATGAATATTTGGTAGCAGCTATGAATGAAGAATTGGATCAAATTGAGAAGAACAACACCTGGGAATTAGTTTGACGACCAAAAGATAAAAATTTCATTGGGACTAAATGGGTGTTCAGGAACAAATTGAATGAAGATGGGCAGGTTACCAGAAACAAAGCAATATTGGTTTGCAAAGGCTATGCACAAGTGGAAGGAATTGATTTCAACGAAACATTTGCACTAGTTTCCAGAATGGAAGCCATTCGAATGTTTCTCACCTATGCATGTTCAAGAAAAATCGAAGTATACCAAATGTATGTTAAGTCAGCATTTCTGAATGGAGAATTAGAAGAAGAAGTTTACATCGAACAACCTGAAGGTTTTCTACTATCACAAAAAAGAAGACTATGTCTACAGGTTAAAGAAGGCTCTATATGGTTTCAAGCAGGCTCCCAGAGCATGGTATGCTTGTCTTGATGGATATCTACATCAACAAGGGTTCAATAAAGGTACTGTTGATAGCAATATTTATGTACAAATAGATAAAGATAATTTAACAATTGTTGAGGTATATGTGGATGATATAATATTTGGTAGCAAGGATGATCGACTAAGTAAGAACTTTTCTACAAAGATGCAAAGTGAGTTTGAGATTTCTTTACTTGGTGAGTTTACATACTTCTTAGGGCTTCAAATATCTCAGCAAGAGAAAGGAATATTTATATTTCAAGCCAAGTACATCAAGGAAAAGCTCAAGAAATTCAAAATGGAAGATTGCAAACCCATCCTTACTTCGATGGTAACAGGTTGCAAATTGAGCATAGATGACTCATCTAAGGATGTGGATCAAAGGTTGTACAAATATATTATTGGTAGTATTCTATATGTAATGGCCTCTCGGCCAAATGTTATGCAAGAAGTTGGACAAGTAGCAAGATTCCAAGTAGCACCAAAAGAGTCACATATTATTTTCGTCAAAAGAATTCTTCGATATCTAAAGGGCACAGAAGAATATGGCTTGTGGTGTCCCAAGGGTAAAAATCTCATTATTCAAGCCTTTACAGCTGCAGATTCTCAAGTATTTGAATATCTTCATCAAAATCTTTGGATTCTCCCAAGTTCTCATTAGATTACATGTCTGCAGGACGATTGTGTGTCAGGGGGAGTGGAAGTGTGTACAGGTCCACAGGATGGTTGTGTTTCAGGGGGAGTTACCCTTTTCCATTGATGTCAAAGGGGGAGATAATGTTGT
The DNA here is from genome assembly GCA_034641835.2 of Pinus albicaulis. Lineage (NCBI taxonomy): Eukaryota > Viridiplantae > Streptophyta > Pinopsida > Pinales > Pinaceae > Pinus > Pinus albicaulis. The sequence continues at coordinate 28,743 of JAXQQM020074822.1, read as the reverse complement.
AGTAAGAGGTGTCATGATCGTAGGGGAGTAGTTGTGTTGCCATCAATGCCAAAGGGGGATATTTTTGATCAGCGGTTGTCATTGATTTCAACCCAAGCAACACCAGGGGCTAACCCAATATTGCATGGGAATTTTGACCTAAAAATTTAATATATTCTGGGTCAATAATTCTTTTTATGGTTTCTACTCGTTGAGATGTTTCCGTTGATGTGTGGCACACCATGTAATTCTTCACGGTTTGAGAGATATCCATGTTTGAAGTTTGTACCCCCAATTAGTGGGCTAAAACCCAATGGGGTTGGGGCATGGGTCATTGAAAAGTCATAATTAAAAAATTTTTAAGCTCCTAAAATCCCTCCCACGTTCACTTGTTGAATCCCCTCTCAAATTAAGCATTTATATAAATTGTGATCCTCATTTCCTCCTTATGCAAGGGATTCAACCATCTGAAATAGGTCATCGTGGAATTTTCTCTCTAGATTTTTCTTATACGAAGGTTTAGAAGCTGAAATTTTTATGAGGCAAAGCCAAAATCCTAAGGAAGCTGTAATAAAAATTTTAGATCAAAGTGCACAATATTTTTGGAGATATGATCTATGGAAGTCAGGGTTTTTGCAGGCTCCTAAAATTCATCTCAAAGAATGACCTTGGTAAAGTCATCATAACTCTCTCTATGAGTATTGGATTGGAATTTTGTAAAAAGTGACAGATAGTTCACATTCATTATTTGTCGCTCTATCAATTTCAGAGCCAAATGAAGAAACAATGACACGTGGCACGCCATACAAGTGTGCTATGCTGAAATAGTCCATAATTAGGGCATTGTGAGAGATTGGGCATAAATCTCTCTTGAAGAATACAAATTGGTTCAGACATATGGCATTGGAAAGAAGACTCAGAGGACTACTACAAGACCAAAAATAAAATATTGAGGATCTGAAATAACAGAGATACACCAGATTCAATATCGACCTCATAGAAGGCAAGAAAAAGCTAGATCATGTGTTGTCAAGGGTTGGAATGGACCAAACTTTCTATGGCAGCAAAGAAAAGCAAGGTGCAGCAGAGGGTAGCATGAAAAGAGCAGCAACCAATGTGCATAATAGTAGCAAGAAGTTCATCATATGAAGTCTTCAAGTGGGCAGCACTGCATACAATCATTGTAAAGGTACTATTGTCATTGTAAATACATTATTGTACAAATTATACTAGTGTCTATCTACCAAGGGTTGAAGAGGCAGTGTTGGGAGGTCTAGGACCATCATTAAGTGGTTGTGTCAAAGTTGGGGTTATGGTCTAGTATATGTTCTTCTTCTACATCATTCTATATCATTGTAAAGTGGACCATTTTCCCTGGTACGGGAGTCCATTCTTCTTTTATTCTTCTATAGGGTGGTAGGGTGCTTCTAGGGTGAGTTGTAGCTCATTGGGTGTTGGGGCATCCGTTCAGTTGACTACTGAAGAATCTCGAGTGTTGGAGCGTCCATCCAGTGGGATCTAGAGAAGAATGATTTTCTAGATTCTAGGAAGTTGGAGATTTATTTTCAATTGGAGTTGAATATTAAAGAATTATTAGAAAAGCATTAGGTGTTTTTTGTTCCGGAGTGGGTTTCCACCTTAAAAGCTGTGTGAATTTGTGTTCCTCTTGTTTGTTGCTATCATTGTACAAACATTGATAATAATTGAAGATTAACTAATGCTCTAATTGAAAGGAATACTGATTCACCCCCCCTCTCAATATTTCCAACATATATGTAGTATGCGCTAGAGTGTATGGAGCCAGAAATATTCAACTAGTGTGAAGTTGTTATATATCTGATAAAGGAACAACTGAACAAAGAAAAGGGAGGAAGGACAAAGAATTTCAGTTATGGTTCTATTCTTATATCCTTCACCTTGGAATGGATTCCACTGATGTAGCCACATCATGTGACACTGGATATAGCCAGTACTAGAGATCCTCGGATGCAGAGATGGGTATAAATCATGGGTCGGCATGCTGGCCAATCAACTGTTGTGCTCTCCACTGCATTCTTTGCATGGTTCTGGAAATAGATCGTCACCATCGATGAGTATGCATACGCAAGCATCGATTTTCGAGGAGATCTAGATCTAGCACTACTAGAAGGTGCTCAGTGGGGTGCAATAGGTAAGAATGTTTTGACCATGTTTTTTTATTTTCCTAAGGTTTATACAATTTTTTTGTGTTTTTATTTATTTCCAAGACTAAACTAAATGTTTTATTTAATGCAGATGTTGGTCGCGTTCAACCAGTAGTGGAACCGGAGTGCGAAGAAAATGTGCCAGCAGAGAGGACTATTAGGAGAGTAGTCCTTCAGGGTCTTGATCTAGTTGAGACTTTAACTGAGCTTCAGCAGCACATAGAAGGCTTGACCTTCGATATTTTGGATTGAGGAGCTTCTTATGTGACTGCAATGACACACTATTGAGGTTCCTAACCGTTGGATGCGGTTATTTCGTAGCATAGCTAGATCTATAGCATGTTACCACGAGCACCACTAGTTTACTTATGAAATTTTGAATACATTTTGAGGTCAGATGACCAATGTCTCTTAGGCACAAATTTTGTAAAAACATATAACTATCTATCTATATTATTTCAGAGTTTTTATTATGTTTAATGCGCAATCCTATTCGATGATGTGAATGTTTTCTTTACATGTGTTGAAAATGTCTGTCTAAAACTTGATTAGCTAATGAATCAGTCAATGTGTTCAAATTTCTGGAAATGTGTTGATATTGAATAAAATCAAAATGTCTTTCCAAAATTCAAACTCTTAGGAACAATATAAAAAGTGTTGGATTTCTAACAGTATAAACACTAGTAAGTTGTAATACCACAAGTTATGAGTCCAACCTTATGATTATGCAGTTAATACCAAATTAAATGGCATCAGAGAGAATTTCGATCAACGTGCTATACTCAACGATATTTTTCATCGATCTACCTGTTAGCCACCTATAAATTATGTTATATCAAGTGGTGGCTAAATGATTTTGGATAGCCTTCAAGAAACAATTTCACCACTAAAATTTTTTGGTGCTTAAATTATTTTTGATAATATCCTATCCTTCGGATAATCGTCACTTCTTTTCCCCTTTTCAACTCAGATATTTTGTTGTCATTACATGAAGAAAAATTGCTGCAAGCATCTTTTTCCTTTTCCCCCTTCTTCCAAAACTAACCTCATTTTACCCCTCCATTTCCCATGAAAATCCCTCATTTTCATGTCTTTTCCCCTTTTCCCCTTCGTCAAAACCCTTTGATAAGGCATGAGACCTTTTCTCTGCCTTATTGAAACCCTCAAACCCCTTTGAAAATCATTGAAAATCTATCAAAATCATATTTTTTATATATTATAGACTTAAGCCCCCTTGGGCTAAGTCTTTAATCATTCCCTTCCATATGCCCTGGTGCCATAACGAAGCACTGGCCGTCTAAGCGCTTATCACATCGCCCCATGCCGATTAGCCCTTCATCCACAACCCCCTGGTCATATGGCTTTCCATGTAACCCATGGCCCCGCAGACGGGCGCCTAACCATTTTTTATTTATATCCCGCCCCGAAAATATTGAAACTTTATGTTATATTGAAACTATGGGTTTTTTATTATTTTGTAAAGTTTCCAATGGCGTAAAATTTCAGTCAGTCTCCACCGTCGATCTGATCCACAGATCGACGTCGCGCAATCCATCGCTTGGGTGGTCCCTGCCAACCACTCGCCGATTGCAAAAACCAAGCGAATTTCATCGCACCGCTTTTGAGCACGGGGCATCTTTTTTCCATTTCATAGTGATTCCATATGTTGGCCGACATGTGTCTTGGGCACTATTCATAAAACCAACGTCCATCGCACGTTCAAGATCGGACATGGACCCGACGCGATATTGACGTCCACCATCCAATCTGAGGCCGCCCATCGGACGATGATCGCTCACAAAAGAAGCCCGACAGTTAACCAGGCTATGGCGTGGTAATTAAAGTATCTCTGCCGTCGATCTGATCTATAGATCGACGGCCCATAATTCATCGCCCTGATTCCTCTACTTTGACATTTCGCCTCTGCTCTCGACTGTTGATCTCCGCGCAATCAACGGCTTTGATTCAAAATCCTTTTTTGCCTTCCCTTTTAATTGTTCTGATCAATCTCGACCATTGGATGATGCCATCCAATGGCCATGATCCCTCCACGTGCCTTCTGAAGCAGTTAGTCCATACATGTAGGATTTCATAATATTTATTCGTATTTTGCAGGGTTAAATGGTTTTTTTGCCATTTCTGGATAAATTTCAGAGACAGAGGATGACAATCCTCCTACCTCTGATCCATCAAAAAGAATAATTTGCGGGTTTCGAATTCACGTTTCATCGATGATTCATAAGGAATTGATGCCATATCACCCCTGCGTAGCCCTGTATACAAGCAAAAACACAGTAAATCGAGCACAGTCAGAGAGTATCAGTGCCAAAGACAAAATATATCAAGATAGAAAATTGAGGACAAATCTACGGGGATTACGGCTAAAAATGGATTATCAGAAGACTAAACCAAAATTTAAAAGAAAATAATGATTGTTTTATCAGAAAAGAGACCTCCACTGTCACCTCAGGGGCTAATTAAAACTTCCAGCCACCGCAGAGCCACCTACAACCTCAAAGAAATCAAAGAAGGTCAAAGTTATTACCAGACCAGCAGATATTTTGCATCAGTACAGCTGAATAGTTATTTCAACCAAAGGAACTTATTGTAGCCATCAGCAGAATTTATTACAAGGATGACGAGGAGCCTTGAAGTCTACAAATTATTTCTAGCAAACCTATTAGTTAATGTAAATGATTTTTTACAGAGGACACCTATGCAAGTTGCTTCATTGAGCCCCCAAAGGCCAAGAAGCCATTCAAGTCTGTATTAATTAGTTTTTGAGATGTTTTATCAGATCTCACCTCCTCATTCTTCTATATATAATTCTGAAGAAGATGAGTGAGGGGTTGGTTGATCACTAGTTGTAATATTGGAACTCTCTGAAATAACACATAGTCTGTTGAAGTTGAAGAAGAAATTGAAGACTTGGAACCCTGACGATATTTTTGCATGCTTGTTACTGTGAAGGCTCTATCATTGGATCCATGAGCTTGGCTATTGGTGAAGTATTCTAAATTGTTTAATGTTTTCTCCTGTTTTCATTCTGTTCCCTGATTTCTTACTATAGTAGGTTGAAAGTTTTAGGCTAAGAAATGACTCCTGGAAGCACCTTAGACCTGTTCATCCTTCAGTGTTTCATGTTTTCTTCTGTTGAAGTATTTTAGAGTCTTTAATCTCTCTCTTTAGTCTTCATGCTTTTTTATTTCCTTAATAGCTAGAATAGTTGGTTTCAACATGATTTATGGTTCTCCCTGCTTGTCTTCTTCCACTTTAAAACTGTCATTGAAGTCTCCCTTTGTAGTTTTTTGTTTAAAGTGAGTCAAGGAGGTATGTTTTGATCTTTCCATTTGTCTTTACTTAAAAATTTGTCTCAAAGGTCTTTATAGTTGTAATCATAGATGTGCTAGGTGTTCCCTCTTCTAAGACTGTAGTTATCAGTGAATCTTTTATGTTTTCTAAGTCATTTGAAATAAAATCTTTGAGGAAATAGGGTGTTCACCGAATCTTAGATTTCATTTTAAAAGTTGTTTTGAAATAATTGTTTGCTTAAAGGTGTGATTTGTAGAATTCATGGTTAGCCCTGTCTATCAAAAAGTTCTTTATTGTTCAAATTGTGTTTTCAAATTCCCTTTGTTGAGAATTAAACTTCTCTTTTCAAATCATTGATGTCCATCTCATTCCAAAAACCAAAGGATCCTGTGGCCAAGTTAGATTTTCCCTCTGATATCCCATATCCATTGATAAGTATGTTATGACTTCTTTTTGACTCCATTGCCCAATGAACTAGATGTTCCTCCATTCTATATATCTTTCCTAGGTCTTTCATGTTATGTTGTATCAATCCAACCAAATAAACAAACAGACACCTACACTTAATAACTAGTCTAAAATCCATACTCTAAGCACACAAGATAAACCTTTGCAAACAAACATTCGAGAGATCCCTCTCTAAGAACAGGAAGACTAGATCCTGGGACTCTAAATATTGGTTATGATGTTGCCTTGTCTTTTGATTTTCCAAATTATCAAAACACGAGATAGCAACATAATGGCGATCACGGCGGGACATTGAGTAAAATCTTCAAAACAAAACACTCACTGTCTAGTATAACATAAGTAACCTCCCTCAAGCACTACCAATCAATGGTAATCATGATAGGACCTTTCGAATCAGTGACAAACTAAGTAACCCTTAGGATTCTTATAAATCCTTATCAAACCTTGAGGGATTCCGTTACCAAGCCATAAGAGTGAACTATGTTTGTTTTGACACCCTAGCTAAGTGTTAAGTCAGATTTAGGACACTCTCATATCATATAAGACTATAATAACTCATAAAAACCCAAAAACATTTCAGTTTGGCTTCACAAATAAACATGGTGGTGGAACCATCCAATATCTTACCTTCATAAAAGCTAAAAAGTTTCCACATGGCGACTCCACTAGCCCTAGTAAGCCTATGATTCATCTAGGTCTCTAGGTCTCTTTAGTACTGTGTTAACCAGCCTTGAAGAAGTTTATGATCCTAGTCCCATACTGGATAAGACATCGTGAGAGATAAAAATTTCCAAAAAACAGCCCTTAAAACCTCAACCTCTCTCATTTTTGAAAAACAATCTGGCTTCACATAAGATCAACACTAGATCCCATCCAGACCCAAATCCTCCTTTAATCGTTGACAATCCTGAGAGAATTCTGTGACAGACTTCTAACTCTGGAAAATCAGCTGCTAATAGGAGCCTCTTAAGAACAAACTCTGTCCCTGAAAACCTTGTTATCTTGGAGGATTCACACTTTGATTTACATCATACACAGAACATCTTCAGAACTAGATCTCAAGGTGATTTAAATAATACTGACCTTAACTTTGTAGATTTCCAACAGGGCTTTAGTAGAGAAGCCTCACCTTCCAATCCTCCTGATTCCCAGCTTCTTCATCACTTTAGTCTTTTCCATAACAAGTCTGCTCAAAATAAGTTTTCCAACCCAAGTGTTTCTTCCACTCCAATCCATACTACCAATATTCAAAACACTCCTGTTCAGCCCACTTTTACTCTTGTAAATCCACCCCTTGTAAATCCACCCTTATTTCCAGCCATGGCAACATGGTATGCCCCATTATTGTTACCACAACCTCTACTTCCCTTACCAAATGATTACCAATCCAAAATCCCTCACTTCACTAGAAAAGAGTCTACAACAGCCCAACATCATGTAGATAGGATGGAAGATGCATTTGATTACATGGAGATAGAAGAAGAAACTGTGAATATGAGGATCTTCGCCCAAATATTAGGAGGAGATGTAAAGAAATGGTTCAAAAACTTACCTCCTAACAGCATAAATGATCTTATTGCCTTGCATCAAACATTTATCAACAAATGGGAACTCAAAAGGAACCCTCTCCAAATACTAGCAGAGTATAGCAGCCTCAAGAGAAACAAAGGGGAGAGTGTCCATGAGTACTCCACTAGGTTCAACAGCGTTTACAATTCTCTCCCACCTCACATGAAACCTCCCCAAGGTATGGCCTTGGTAAGGTATCTCAAAGGCCTTGATGTTGAAATGACTTATGAATTAAGGGGGAGAAATTACTTAACCTTGGAAGACATGCAGAAAGGAGCTTTGAGTGTATAAGCAAACATAATCGAGAAAAGAAATAGGTTGAGATTAAAGAAGAGGGTAACTTATAATGATGACCTAATACCCTCAACCTCAGCCTCTGACATAAAAATTGACAGCCTAGTGAAGGTAATGGAGAGGATGCTTGAAAAGATCAATTTAAATGAGAGACTGCCACCCGAGAACCTCAAAACAATCAAAACAAAAATAGAAATCAGAATTATAGGAGAGAAAATAATCAAGATAAGAAAAAGGAATGTGACCAACATATTAGACCTCCCTTCCAAAAGAACTATGTAGATCAATATGAGGAAGATAGGGAGTTGGAAAGGTTGGAAGAATATCATGTAAACTTGATTGGATCAGACAGTGGGGATGATGTTTTCATCACTGAGGAAGACCAAGGTTTCTTCTCTTATGATCAAAGTACAAACACCTATGAAGCTTCTGATGACTATAGATTGGGTTTTGAAAATGCAATCATGGAGGTACACAAATAGTATGATCTTAGGAGCAAGGGAATCATAGATAATTCAAAGGATAAGAACACTAGTAGTGCTATCAAGAAAAACACAGAAAACCAACTCAAAAAGACAGCAGAGAAAACCAACATTTTGTCCAAGAAACCAGACTTAAACAAAGACAAAAGTGTCCAGCCAAATGTTGAACAGAGCACCCCTAGCACTTCAGCTAGTGGTCCTAATAAAACTGTCCCAATTACTAGTCCAAACAAGGTTCAGCAAATCAAACTTGTTGAAAGGAATTCAATTGAAAAAATAGACGTAAATATCACCAAGTCAATTGTTCCTTTCAGCCTTGAGGGAGAGATTTCTAAGATAAAAATTGCCATTCCCCTAGCTAAACTAGTAACCCAAGAAGTGTACAAAAACCAATTTTTGAAAGCTTTGAACTTAGAAATTGATACTGACACCTTGAACTTGACAGATGAAAAACCTGAGTTATTTTTTGGTCCAGAAGTTGAAGGAAAATACGAAGAAGCGGTTGTCCCTCCCTTCTATGTTAGCTTGAAAATACACGAGAAAATTTTACACAATGCCATGTTAGATTCAGGAGCTTCACACAATCTAATGCCTAAGGTGGTAATGGAAAGCTTAGGCTTAGAGATTACTAAACCATACAAATATTCGTATTCCTTTGACTCAAGCAGAGTCAAATGTTTTGGTTTAATCAAAGATTTATGTGTTAATCTAGCTCAAATCCCTGCTAAGAGTCTAGTAATGGATATAGTTGTAGGTGACATTCCCCCTAAGTATGGCATGCTCTTATCAAGATCTTGAGGAGCCAAACTTTAGGGAAGCCTTCAAATGGACATGTCTTATGCCACCATCCCTGTTTTTAACCAAAACATAAGACTATATAGGGAATCTCACATGAAGTACATGGTGAGCAACATAGACAAACCCAACAACACTCCAATCTATTCTATTCAATCAAGTTTACATTCCTTTATCTTATGTAACGAAGATGAAATCACCCAACTAGATAAGGAAAACATGCACCCAATCAGTTCACCAGAACAATCAAATCTTCCCTTCAATCAAATTCAAAACATTGAAAATCAACAACAACAAGAAGCTGAAAATGAGGCAAATATGCTTTGGACAATAAACTTTGATGGATCCTGTAACAAAACAAGTGCAGGGGCAAGTGTTTGGATTCAAAATATGAATCAAATTTTTTCATACAAATTTGATTTCCCATGCACTAACAATATCGTTGAGTATGAAGCCCTTCTCCTAGGCTTACAATTTCTTAAATAGTTATAAGCCAAAAAGATATCCATCTTAGGGTATTCTGAACTTATCATAAAAAAAATCAAAGGAGAATACTCAGCTAGAAATCCAAGCCTTAGGCAATATCAGAACGCGGCCCTTGATTTATTGAAAGCCTTCGAAAAATATGAACTCATTTTCATCCCTAGAGCACTGAATCATCTAGCAAATGAACTCGCCTTCAATGCCAGCAACTGCCAAATACCCAAGATAAATGAACAACTTAGTGTGAAGGTAAAACACAGGCCTGCTGTGCTTGATAACGAGGATCACTAGCAAGTTTTTGAATTTGACAAACACATAGATGATTTCTTGAAATCAGAAAATGATTTCAGCATACCAATATCAAAAACCAGCCATAAAGAAAATTGTTTGTATATTGAACAAATCCCAGAAGTTGAAATGATATTTTCTGCTGATATAAGTCATTATGAGAATCCTTTTGAAGCAGAGATAACTGATAACACAGACCAAGAATACTTGGAATTTTTACAATGCAAAAATGACCAAATTCCAAGAGGTCTCACACCTTTAGAACACCTTTTCGATTTTAACGATGTAGCCAAAGAACCGAGAATGGAGCCTCTGGAAACCAACGTGGAAGAGAATAACATAGGGAGTCTAGTAGAACCCAAAATGATCAAACTATCCAGTACTCTCCCAGCTCACATAAAATCACAATACATAGAGCTGTTCAAAGAGTTTAAAGATGTTTTTTCTTGGGGATACAAAGACCTGAAATGTTATTATGCCAACATCATCTATCACAAGATTCCCCTGAAGGAAAATCAAAAGCCTTTTAAACAAAAACTAAGGAGAATAAATCCTCTCTTACTACCTTTAGTTAAGGCAGAAATTGAAAAAATGCATGATGCTAGAATCATAGTACCCATTAGATTTTCAGAGTGGGTATCAAACTTAGTTTTTGTTAGAAAGAAAACAGGGGAAATCAGGCTCTGTATTGACTTCAGAAATTTAAATAGAACCTCTTTAAAAGACAACTACCCCTTACCCAAGATGGACCATATACTTCAAAGGGTAGTTGGGTCAAGAAGGATTTCCCTCTTAGATGGGTTCTTGGGTTACAACCAGGTGTTAGTGATCGCAAGTGATCAAATCAAAACTACTTTTACCACACCTTGGGGCACCTTTATGTATGTCAAAATTCCTTTCGGATCGATGAATGCAGGGGCCACCTTCCAAAGGGCCATGGACATAGCCTTTTCTGAAGACATTGGCTATTTCATAATCATTTACCTTGATCATCCTGATTTTATGCAGGAATGCAACAAAATACAGAAATAACCATGAACATGGAGATGCAGTAGAAATAATGCTTCATTTCATTAATATCAAATAACAGAAATATGCTTACAAGCATAATGGAAATAAAATATTTAGGGTGCTGGTAGCGAATCTCTGAGAAGAGATGTGATGGCTACATACCTCTGAAACTGTATTAAAATGAGGCTCGAGGGCCTATTTATTGTTTAGAAACAATGTATAATCTGAAATGTCCAAAAACCTAACCTTAGGAGATGAGGCGCCAAAACTGTGGGCGCCCGTTTGGGTAAATTGGTGGTTCAACTTCTCGGGGGCGTAACTTTGGCATCCGATCTCCGTTTGATGTGCTCAATAGCTTGTTAGAAAGATATATCCGAGGAGTACAATTTTTGAATGAGAAAAACCAGTCCATGGACCCATGTTGCTCTCCGTTTTCCCAAAAAATGTCGTCTAGGGCCTCAAAATGGCTCCAGAAGTTCAGGACCTGAAAAACTGCTAAAAATAGTAGGTTTTGTTGCAACTTGAAAACTGAAAGAACTGATGGTGGGGGTTCAAATGGAATAGGTGGGTGGCCACCAATATCCACTTGGATCATTAAGGCCCCAAAACAGCTTCGGGAGTGGAGGACCCGAAAACCTGCTAAAAATAGTAAGTTGTGCTGAACGTGAAAAGATGCAAGAATTGATGGTGCCAGTCCAAATGGAATAGGTGGGTGGCCACCGATATCCACCTGGATCATTCCTCCCTCCTTAGGAAGCAATGGTCCCCATTTCGTTGAGATCCTCCATGAGATGAGGCAAATTCTGTTGAACTGAGTATTAGATGTGTTGAAGATATCATGGACCTGTGGGTGGACAGGCTGGACGAGTTTAGTAAATTTGGTTTCTTTATTAGCCTCAGACAGTACATGTTTGGATTATGTATGTGTAGTTGTAGGATTTATGGCAACATCAGGCGGTGTTGCGTTGGGAGTCAGATCACTGGAGTGGTTGTCCTGACAGTGTAGCAGAACCTCTATGAGTGAGGATAAAATGTCCTCGTATTCCTCCATGACTTTTTCCATCTGCTATAGCCGTGCAAGGGAGCCATGTTTCGAGGTTGTGGCCACAATATTCTTATTTCCCTGTGAGTGAGTTGTAAGGAAAATGAATTTCCTGGTTTGGGAAACAATCTTACTGCGTTGTTTTGTAGTAGTCAAAGAGATGACAGGAGGCGGTACTACCTCCAGTATCATGTACAAGTTATTTCTCAAAGTAATAATAACAACACGAGGCCTAGACTCATACACAACATGTCACCTCCACAATTATGGTTGGCCTAATAACACATCAGCTACATCAAGAGGAGCAACATCACACAATACCTCATCCGTGAATGGCTTGACACTGTATTGAAGGCGGCACTATTGGAGGATGCGGAGATCTCTCCCTGGGTGGAGCCACCCGATGGTATATGACTGCGGGTGTGCTATGGTTGGTATGCCGAGCCGATTCATGACCTCTACTGAGATGAGGTTCTTTTGGCTTTCGCTGTCGATGAGAAATTGCAGCGGAGAACCCTTCACCCACATCTGTGACTGGAAGAGGCGCTCCCCCTCCTCTGGATCCTCTGGACCCTCCCTCTGGATCTTCGCTGGTGGAAACAATGGCACTGGGATCTGCATCAATGATCTACTTCCCTTTTTCATTGCCTTTGTCTGGTTCTAACTCAGGATCAGAAAATGCATCTAATTCGGGTGCCTTTAGTTTGGCCACCAAAGATTGTTTGGCCTGACACTCGTTTGTGCTGTGAGTGGGGCTCTTATGAAATTCACACCACTTCCCTGTGTCCTTTTTTGGATTTGTGATGTTGTTCTGAGTCGCATTGCTTTGGCCTTGTCCCTTGTTCTTAGGTTCGGGGGCACCTTTCGGATTCGCAAATCCAAAGTCTCGCTTCTTCTGCTTAAATTTCTGCTCAATCTTGGCGGCATAGCGATATGTCGTGCCAAGAAATGTAATGTCGAGGAACTATTTCTCCAATGTTCATAGACAACAAGAAAAATGAGCACTAATATCTTTCCATTCTAATACCCAACTAAAACAGGCAGGAATTACATTCGTCAGTTCATGCACATCTTGATCCTTTTGTTGCCGCAGTCATGAACTGGATGTAGTCCTCCCATAGCCCCACTGTGGCATTCTCGTTCGTATTGTCTCAAAATGAATCTGCTGGGCACAAGAATGGCAGGCTCCTCTTCTGCTTCTTGTTTCATCCGTATGTTTCCACCGCCTTGACATAACAGCTGAGGATAAATAATTTTTCTGTCAGAACATGGACCCAGAAACATCATTCTTCCTAATAATTAACCTCCGTCCGTTCACAACGTCCGCATCTATTTTTCCTTCAAATATAGGAATGTCAAAGTTTATCAGATTTTCAAGGGCGGCCCTCCCAGCGGCCGCCGTCGTTGACGCATGCGCCTATACAAGGGGCCACGAGAAGTATTTGAGAAAAGTTATCCATCATCACATTCCTTTGTTTCTCAAGGGCCTCCTCGAGCAGTATTTTGATAGGATCTCCTGCTCCCTTGTCTTTCTTTTCTTCTGCCATGGGAGGTCGTCAGGGTTTGCGAGGCTGATCTTGCAAGGGTTCCACCAGATCAAGCCCTAACTCCTTATACCCTGACCGCGTTGAGGACATGCAAAGAAAAAAAAATAAAGAGCAGACCCGCTCTAATACCACTGATCCAAATTTTATGCAGGAACGCAAAAGAATACAGAAATAACCATGAACATAGAGATGCAGCAGAAATAATGCTTCATTTCATTAATATCAAATAACAGAAATATGCTCACAAGCATAATGGAAATAAAATAGCTAGGGTGCTGGTAGCGAATCTCTGAGAAGAGATGTGATGGCTATACACCTCTGAACTGTATTACAATGAGGCTTAAGGGCCTATTTATTGTTGAGGAATAATGTAGAATCCAAAACGTCCAGAAACCTAACCGTAGGAGATGAGGCGCCAAAACTGTGGGCGCCCGTTTGGGTAAATTGGTGGTTCAACTTCCCGGGGGCGTAACTTTGGCATCCGATCTCCGTTTGACACGCTCAATAGCTCAATAGAAATATATATCTGAGGAGTACAATTTTTTAACGAGAAAAGTTAGTCCATGGATCCATGTTGCTCTCTGTTTTCCCCAAAAACGTTGTCTAGGGCCTCAAAATGGCTCCAGAAGTTCAGGACCCGAAAAAATGCTAAAAATAGTAAGTTTTGTTGCAACTTGAAAACTAAAAGAACTGATGGTGGGGGTTCAAATGGAATAGTTGGGTGGCCACCTATATCCACCTGGATCATTAAGGCCCCAAAACAGCTTTGGGAGTGGAGGACCCGAAAACCTGCTAAAAATAGTAAGTTGTGTTGAACGTGAAAAGCTGCAAGAATTGATGGTGCTAGTCCAAATGGAATAGGTGGGTGGCCACCGATGTCCACCTGGATCACTTGATAACATAACCATTTTCTCAAAAACTGATGAAGAACATTTGATTCACTTGAGAAAAGTTTTTGAGAAGTGTAGGAAATTTGGCTTATCATTGAATCCCAAGAAGACACTCTTTGGTCTCCAAGAAGGTAAACTTCTTGGCCATATAATTTCGGAAGAGGGAATCAAAATAGACCCTACAAGGATAGATGGCATATTGCAAATCAGCCATCCAAGAAGCCTCAAAGAATTGCAATCTTTCATTGGAAAGATTAATTTTCTGAGGAGGTTTATTCCTAATCTTGCTGAGCTATTAAAAAAAATTACAAACATGCTTAAGAAAGATGTCAGTGTAAAATGGAACTTACCAGTTAATAATCATTCGAACTGGTCAAACAAGCTCTTATTCAAACACCGGTCTTAATTAGTCCAGATTTTAACAAAGACTTTTATATCTTTTCTTTCGCATCTGAACATACAATAGCTGCAGTTTTACTTCAAAAGAATGATTTGGGGCAGGAACAACCAATATCCTTCTTTAGTAGAGCCTTATGATATGCTCCTCTCAAATATAATATCATGGAGAATTAGAATTAGTGAAAGCTTTAAAGGACTTTACGGTCTATATTTTGCACTCTCACATAATTGCTTTTGTTCCACATACTGTTGTCAAGGACATCCTAAGTCAAGACCCTAATGGAAAAAGGGGGAAATGAATTGCAACTATTCTTTAATATGACTTCGAAATCAGGCCCACCAAACTAGTTAAAGGGCAAGGATTAGTAAAACTTATGGCTGAGTCTAACTTCCAAGCACTAGACATGAATATGGTAGATGTGTTGGAAGAAATAGAAGAATTTACTGCTCTTTTTATTGAAGAAACATTTTTGAATTCTCCTTGGTATGTTGACATTATTTATGTCCTTTTATATTTAAATGCCCCTCCTTCTTTGTCTAAAAGTAAAGCTAGATTCTTGAAACAAAATGCTTTGAATTTTTGCATCCTAGATGGGGTATTGTATTAGAAAAATGTTGTTGGAATTTTTCTTAAATGTTTACTTGAAGATGATGCAGTGAAAATCATGCATGAGTTGCATGACGGAGAATGTGGAGGACACCTCTACTGGAAGGCCACAGCAAACAGAGTTATTAGATCAGGTTACTATTGGCCTACCCTTTTCCCAGACACTCAGAAGTTAGTTATGTCTTTCCATAAGTGTCAAATCTTTGATGGCAAGAGAAAACTCCTTCCCTTACCCTTACATCCTATCAGAGTTGAGGCACCTTTTCAACAATGGGGGCTGGACTTCAATGGGGAAATCCACCCATCCTCCTCAGCTCAACATAAGTGGATCCTCATGGCCACTGACTTCTTTACCAAGTGGATAGAAGTTATACCCTACAGAAATGCCAATGACTCTGTCATTATCAAGTTTCTTGAAACTAATATCCTATCCAGATTTGGTTGTCCCCGAAAAATCATAACAGACAACGCTGCTGCTTTTAAATCTAAAAATATGGTTGACTTCTGTTACAAGTACCACATAACCTTGGGCCATTCCACTGCTTACTATCCCCAAGGAAATGGATTAGCTGAATCTTCCAACAAAAGCCTCATCAATATCATTTAAAAGATGTTGGAACAAAATCAGAAATCATGGCATAGTAAATTGGTTCATGCCTTATGGGCTGATAGGTTAACTACAAAGAAATCAATAAATATGTCCCCCTATCAGCTAGTTTATGGCATGGACATAGTTTTTCCCACCTCGTTTGGAGTTCCAGTCATGAATCTCCTTCAAGAATTACAGGTTGAAGAGAATGATATATAGAGGAGAATCAATCAAACCATCCATTTATAGCAGACCAGAGAAGAAGTTTATGAAAGAACACAGTTAGTCCAAGAAAATATGAAGAAGCTATTTGATAAGAGGACTAAGGCAAACAATTTCCAAATTGGAAACATTTTTCTTAAATGGGATTCAAGAAGAGAAGAGAAGGGAAAACATGGCAAGTTTGAGAACTTGTGGAAAGGGCCCTATATTATTCATGTTGAGAGGGGTCACAATGCATTTTTCCTGAAAAAATTGAATGGAGAAGACTTATATGGGGGTCTTGTCAATGGCAGGATGCTAAAGAATTACTTCTGCCAAGAGTCTTGAGTTTAAAGCATTTTATTTTTCATTGTAAATATCATAGTCTAGACATTGCATTCAAAGTTGGAAAAAATCAAAAATACAAAAACAATGAAAAGAAATAAAAGAGGGCAGATTGTAAAAACAAGAAAGGTATAACCCCATACCAAAAAGGAGAAATTTTTTTTGAAAGTGTGCAAGCCAAATGCCACTCCTAAAAAACACACTTCTAGTTAGTCAAACAGCCTAATCTTGACTAATTATCTTTAAATTTTCTGCTGATAGAATAGTGAATTTGATTGGCCAAGATGTTTAATCTTGGCTTATCAATAGATAGTTTAGGATAGAAATTAAGGGTTCAAACATGCTCAAAATCTGAACCTAAATTTGAAAGAGTAAATGACTCAAATCTGTTTCATATTCTGAGTCAAAAGATGTAAAAATATGGTTCTAATCAGCTCAAAATCTGAACCAGTTAACAAAGGAGAGATAGCTCAAGAAAAGGTCAAAACAGAGCTGTAGAAAAGAGGAAGGAGATGTTTTAAAATATCAGATCTCAAACCTTCCACCTTTTGTTTTAAATTTTCTGAAAAATAAATGTCTATGTGTAGCTTGTTTTTATGCCATAGATTACAGCAAGTCAAACATCTTAATCTTGACTTGACTGTTTTTAAATTTATGTTGTTGAAATGTAGAGAATAAAAACCTATTGGAGAGTTTAATCCCAACAGATAATAGATTATGTAGAGAATCATATGGGCTCAACTATCTAATCTGAGTCCATGGAGAAGTAAGAAGTAGAAATAGATTAGATTTCCTGCTTTCAAAAAGAATAAAATTTTGTGAAAGAGTTTTCCAATCCAAGTGCACTCTAATGAAGAAAAAATGTTAGATCAGTAGGATTGGGTAGGTAGAAAGATTATACTGATAAATATCCATTTTTTTTATGGCTACTAATATGTTTTCAAAACAAGATCATCCTAGCAAAGGAAGGGCAACCCAATGGATGAGGGAACTGATCAGCCTCCCAGAGAATCCAAGTCTGAAATTCTTGATGCCTTCAAAAAGGCACCATCCCCAAGTGGAGCCACTGCTAGCCACCTATAAATTATGTTATATCAAGTGGTGGCTAAATGATTTTGGATAGCCTTCAAGAAACAATTTCAGCGCTAAAATTTGTTGGTGCTTAAAGTCTTTTTGATAATATCCTATCCTTTGGATAATCGTCACTACTTTTCCCCTTTTTAACTCAGAGATTCTGTTGTCATTACATGAAGAAAAACTGGTACAAGCACCTTTTTCCTTTTCCCCCTTCTTCCAAAACCGACCTCAT
Source organism: Pinus albicaulis (assembly GCA_034641835.2). Taxonomy (NCBI): domain Eukaryota; kingdom Viridiplantae; phylum Streptophyta; class Pinopsida; order Pinales; family Pinaceae; genus Pinus; species Pinus albicaulis. The sequence continues at coordinate 10,950 of JAXQQM020074822.1, read as the reverse complement.
TTACCCCTCCATTTCCCATGAAAATCCCTCATTTTCATGTCTTTTCCCCTTTTCCCCTTTGTAAAAACCCTTTGATAAGGCCTGAGTCCTTTTCTTTGCCTTATCGAAACCCTCAAACCCCTTTGAAAATCATTGAAAATCTATCAAAATCATATTTTTTATATATTATAGACTTAAGCCCCCTTGGGCTAAGTCTTTAACCCATCCCTTCCATATGCCCTGGTGCCAGAACCAAGCGCTGGCCCTCAAAGTGCTTATCGCATCACCCCATGCCGATTAGCCCTTCATCCATAACCCCCCAGTCATATGGCTTTCCATGTAACCTGTGGCCCCGCAGACGGGTGCCTAACCATTTTTTATTTATATCCCACCCCCGAAAATATTGAAACTTTATGTTATATTGAAACTATGGGTTTTTTATTATTTTCTAAAGTTTCCAATGGTGAAAAATTTCAGTCAGTCTCCACCGTTTATTTGATCCACAGATCGACGGTGCACAGTCCATCGCCCCGGTGGTCCCTGCCAACCACTCGCTGATTACAAAAACCAAGCTGATTTCATCACACCGCTTTTGAGCACGGGGCAGTTTTTTTCCATTTCACAGTGATTCCATACGCTGGCCAACACTTGTCTTGGGCACTGTTCATAAAACCACCATCCATCGCACGTTAAAGATCAGACGTGGACCCGGCGCAATATTGACGTCCACCGTCCGATTTGAGGCCGCCCATAGGACGACAATCGCTCACCAAAGAAGCCCGACAGTTAACCAGGATATGGTGTGGTCATTAAAGCATCTCTGTCATCGATCTGATCTGCAGATCGATGGCCCATAATTCATCTCCTTGATTCCTCTACTCTCGACCATTGATCTCCGCGCAATCAACGGCTCCGATTCAAATTCCTTTTTCACCTTCCCTTTGAATTCCTCTGATCGATCTCGATCGTTGGATGATGCCATCCAATGACCATGCTCCCTCCACATGCCTTCTGAAGAATTTAGTCCATACATGTAGGATTTCATAATATTTATTCGTATTTTGCAGGCTTAAATGGTTTTTTCGCCATTTCTGGATAAATTTCAGAGACAGAGGGTGACGATCATCCTTCCTTTGATCCATCAAAAAGAATCATTTGCGGGTTTCGAATTCACGTTTCATCGATGATTCATAAGGAAATGATGCCATATCACCCCTACCCAGCCCTGTATACCAACAAAAACATAGTAAATCGGGCACAGTCAGAGAGTATCAGTGCCAAAGACAAAATATATCAAGACAGAAAATTGAGGACAGATCTACGGGGATTACGGCTAAAAATGGATTTTCAAAAGCCTAAACCATAGTTTAAAAGAAAATCATGACTGTTTTATCGGAAAAGAGACCTCCACTGTCACCTCAGGGGCTAATTAAAACTTCCAGCCGCCGCATAGCCACCTGCAACCTCAAAGAAATCAAAGAAGGTCGAAGTTATTACCAGACCAACAGATATTTTGCATCAATACAGCTGAACAGCTATTTCAACCAAAGGAACTTATTGTAGCTATTAGCAGAAGTTATTACAAGGATGAAGAGGAGCCTTGAAGTCTACAAATTCTTTCCAGCAAACCTATTAGTTAATGTAAATGATTTTTTACAGAGGACACCTATGCAAGTTACTTCATTGAGCCCCCAAAGGCCAAGAAGCCATTCAAGTCTGTATTAATTAGTTTTTGAGATATTTTATAGATATCACCTCCTCATTCTTTTATATATACTTCTAAAGAAGATGAGTGAGGGTTTTTTTGATCACTAGTTGTAATATTGGAACTCTCTAAAATAATACATAGTTTGTTGAAGTTGAAGAAGAAATTGAAGTCTTGGAACCCTGATGATATTGTTGCATGATTGTTACTATGAAGGCTTTATCATTGGATCCATGATCTTGGCTGTTGGTGAAGTATTCTAAATTGTTTAATGTTTTCTCTTGTTTTCATCCTATTCCCTGATTTCTTAATACAGTAGGTTGAAAGTTTTAGGCTAAGAAATGACTCCTGGAAGCACCTTAGACCTGTTCATCCTTCACTGTTTCATGTTTTCCTCTGCTGAAGTATTTTAGAGTCTTTAATCTCTCTCTTTAGTCTTCATGCTTGTTTATTTCATTAATAGTTCGAATAGTTGGTTTCATCATGATTTATGGTTCTCCCTGATTGTGTGCTGCCACTTTAAAACTGTCATTGAAGTCTCCCTTTGTATTTTTTTGTTTACAGTGAGTCAAGGAGGTCTGTTTTGATCTTGCCCTTTGTCTTTACTTAAAAAGTTGTCTCAAAGGTCTTTATAGTTGTAATCATAGATGTGTTAGGTGTTCCCTCTTCTATCACTGCAGTTATCAGTGAATATTTTATGTTTTCTAAGTCATTTGAAATAAAATATTTGAGGAAATAGGGTGCTCCCCGAATCTTAGATTTCATTTTAAAAGTTGTTTTGAAATCATTGTTTGCTTAAAGGTGTGATTTGTAGACTTCATGGTTATCCCTGTCTATCAAAAAGCTATTTATTGTTCAAATTGTGTTTTCAAATTCCCTTTGTTGAGAATTAATCTTCTCTTTTAAAATCATTGATGTCCATATCATTCCAAAAGCCAAAGGATCCTATGGCCAAGTTAGATTTTCCCTCTGATATCCCATATCCATTGATAAGTATGTTATGACCTCTTTTTGACTCCATTGCCCAATGAACCAGATGTTCCTTCATTCTATATATCTTTCCTAGGTCTTTCATGTTCTGATGTATCAATCCAACCAAAAAAACAAACAAACACCTGCACTTAATAACTAGTATAAAATCCATACTCTAAGCACACAAGATAAACCTTTGTAAACAAACATTCGAGAGATCCCTCAATGAGAACAAGAGGACTATATCCTGGGACTCTAAATATTGGTTCTGATGTTGCCTTGTCTTTCGATTTGCCAAACTATCAAAACACAGGACACCAACACTACTAATAAAAATCCCTTGAAAACTCACTAACTCGTCGTTCGGAGAAAAAATGGCCCACAGTGCAGAGGATAGATTCTGCGTACTATGACTAGCACCATCAACATATCCAAAAAATGGTTCCAAAGATTCAAACATCTGCAATGAAATGTAAAGCAGGTTACTAATGTAAATAAAACTCTAAAAAAAATTAAGATAGTGAATGTAAATCAACAACATATATACAATATAATACAAAAATGTACCACACTCATGATTAAGCATAGTAACATTTCAAATACAACCCATTTCTAGGTTGTGCTAATGGAATTCCATCGTAATCAACTAACTCATAGGCACCCTTAGCAAGAACTCTTTTGACAATATAGGGGCCATGCCATAACGGCTCAAATTTCCTTGTACCTATTACATCAGCTTCTTGATCGTAGAGAAGGACCAAGTCACCCTCTGAGAAAATCTGAGGCTGGATTTTTTTGTCATATTGCACCTTTATATGTCTCTTGTGCGCTTCGTTGGCCAATGAGGCTTCACGATGCATTTAGTCAAGATGGATGAGGTTAAGGAGATGTGCTTCTTCTTCCGAGGTGTCAGGTAACAAGTCTATTGCGAGTTTTAACGATGATATTTCGCATTGGATTGGTAAGATAGCTTCTAGAGCATACACCAATTGAAAAGGAGTAAATCTGGTCACGTTTCTCACTGAGGTTCGATATTCCCACAAGTCGGAGTACATGATCAAATGCCAGTTTCTTTTATGAACTCCTACCATTTGTTGAAGCATTCATTTAATAATTTTGTTAATAGCCTCAACTTTTCCATTTGATTGTGGATAATAAGGAGTAGAATTATCATGTGAAAATCCTAACTTTCCAGTTAATTCAGACATCAGGTGGTTGCGAAAATGCTTCCCATGATCTGTAACTATAGCCTGTGGGACCCCAAACCGTGCAATAATGTGATTGAAGAAAAACAATGCAGTTGTTTGTCCTGTATTATTGAATGTAGGCATCGCTTCATCCCATTTGGTAAAATAGTCAACTGCGACATTAATATAACCATGCCCCCCAGACGAAGGAGGGTTACAGGTCATGAACTCAATACTCCATTTTGTAAATGGTCAAGCAGAGACGACAGGATGCATTGGCGCTGGCGGTTTGCAGTTTTTACGATAAAAAATTTGGCGTGCATGACAACTTCTGACCGCAAAGATGCAATCTTGAAAATTAGTTGGCCAAAAGGCTGGCACGGAGTATCTTCTGCATGGTAGCATATCCAGACAAGTGTCCATGACAAGCCCTAGCATGACAATCATTTAGCACTTTTTTGGCCTCCTCATGAGTGAGGCACTTCCTTAAAAAGGTATCAACACCAAAAAGATAAAGTGTATCACCAACCACCAAATAATCTTTGTCTTGGTATTGAATACGTCTTTGTTCAGAGTGAGAGGTATTAGGTCGAAAAGTTTGTCTTTGGAGATAAATTATGAAATCCCCATACCAAGGATTATATGATCCGATAAAAAATAGAGACGAATCTCGAATTGATGGTTCCAACGTAGTTTCGGTACTATAAAATGGAAGGTCACATGAAGCTCATCCAAAACTAAAGACATCTTTGACTTGGATTTGATAAATTCCAAATCAAATTCCTACAAAATGACAATCCATTTTGAATATTCCCCCCCCTAGCAATTGACGTGATAAGATGTAATTAATGGGGTTGAAATCCGAAACTATTTTTGTTTTCTGAAGCAAGATATAATGGTGAAATCTTTGGATAGCTTGAATAGCTACCAAGGCAAGATTTTCTACGTATGAGTACTTAACTTCTGTATCATTGGGATTATGACTCAAATAATAGATCGGATGTTCAATTCCTTCTTCTACTTAGACCAATACCATAGCAATGGTCGTTTCAGCCACGACGATATATAGGAAATAACTATTTTTATAATTAGGAGGATACATTAATGACGCTTGGACAAGAGGGTCGTTCACAACATCAAAAGAAGCTTGCGCAACTTGGTACCAATGGAAGGTGTTGGTGTCCTGTGTTTTGATAGTTTGGCAAATCAAAAGACAAGGCAACATCATAACCAATCTTTAGAGTTACAGGATCTAGTCCTCCTGTTCTCAGAGAGGGATCTCTCAAAAGTTTGTTTGCAAAGGTTTATCTTGTGTGCTTTGAGTATTGTTTTTAGACTAGTTATTAAGTGCAGGTATTTATTTGTCTGTTTGGTTGGGTTGAATTGATACAACAGAACATGAAAGGTCTAGGAAAGATACACAGAATGGAGAAACATCTGGTTCATTGGGCAATGGAGTCAAGAAGAGGTCATAACAAACTCATCAATGGAAATGGGATATCAAAGGGAAAATCTAACTTGGCCACGTGATCCTTTTGTTTTTGGAATGAGATGAACATTAATGATTTGGAAAGAGAGTTTTAATTCTCAACAAAGGGAATTCAAAAGAATAATTTGAACAATTAAGAGCTCTTTGATAGACAGGGCTAACCATAAATTCTACAAATCACACCTTTAAGCAAACAATGATTTCAAAACAAATTTCAAAATGAAATCTAAGATTCGGGGAACACCCTATTTCCTCAAAGATTTTATTTCAAATGAATTAGAAAACATAGAAGATTCACTGATAATTGCAGTGATAGAAGAGGGAACGCCTAATACATCTATGATCATAATTATAACTACCTTTAAGCCAATTGTTTAAGTGAGGACAAAGGGCAAGATCAAAATAGACCTCTTTGATTCACTGTAAGCAAAGAAATTCAAAGGGAGACTTCAATAACAGTTTTTAAGTGGCAGCAGACAAGCAGGGAGAACCATAAATCATGCTGAAACCAACTGTTCAAACTATTAAGGAAATAAATAAGCATGAAGATCAAAGAGAGAGATTAAAGACTCTAAAATACTTCAGCAGAAGAAAACATGAAACAGTGAAGGATGAACAGGTCTAAGGTGCTTCCAGGAGTCATTTCTTAGCCTAATACTTTCTATCCTACTGTAGTAAGAAATTATGGAACATAATGAAAACAGGGGAAAAAAATTAAACAGTTCAGAATACTGCACCAACATCCAAGCTCATGGATCCAATGATAGAGCCTTCACAGTTACAAGTGTACAACAACATCATCAGGACTTCCAAGACTTCAATTTCTCCTTCAACTTCAATAGAATATGTATTTATTTCAAAGAGTTTCAGTATTACAACTTGTGATGAAACAACAACTAACAACCAACAACCAAAAACCCCTCACTCATCTCCTATAGAAGTATATATAGAAGAATGAGGAGGTGTGATCTGACAAAAATCTCCAATTACAAATAATACAGACTTAATCGCTTCTTGGCCTTTGAGGGGCTCAATGAAGAAACTTACATACATATCTTCTGTCTTAAATTTTTTACATAAATTTTTAAGCTTGGTGGGAGCTTTTGTTGACCTTTGAGGCTCTATGTAGCGTTGAAGTAACTCTGTAGATATTTCTTGCATTGAATTCCCTTGCAGAAGTAACTCCTCGGCTGTGTTCTGAGACAAATATCTAATCCCGATCAATAAATTCGGCTTCTGATTGAATACTTTGAGGCACAGGTGGTGTCTTGGTAGCTAGAGGGATCAATTTGCCTCAATTTTTGGTGGTGGAGGGTTTCCTATCGATAAAACACTTCAGATTTTCTTTAAACTGTGTTTTAAATCGTGGTTTAGGATTTTAATAATTGTTCTTAGCCGTAATCTCCATAAAATATGTCTTTAATCCTTTTTTCTGATAAATTCTGGTCTTCGTCACTGATACTCTCTGACTGTGCCCAATCCATGGTTTTTTCTGATAAACAGGGCTGCGCAGGGTGATGTGGCATCAATGCCTGAGGAAAACACTGAAGAAATGTGTTTTTAACATCCTGCAATGATTTTTTGTGATGAATCAAAGGCAGGAAGATCGTCATCCTCCGCCCTCGAATTTTCTTTGAAAATGGCGAGAAAACCATTTAAACCCTGCAAAATACAAAAAAATATTATAAAATCCTGCATATATAGGTTTACTGCTACAGAGGACATGTGGCAGAAGCATGATCGTGGGATGGCATCATCCAACGATCGGGATTTGATCAAAGAAGGCGGAAGAAAGATTAAATCAGAGTCGTTGATTGTGCAGAGATCGACGGTCGAGAGCAAAGGGGAAATTCAAAAATGAAGAATCATTGACTTGGCAATGGAATCAGGGCGATGGAATATGGAGCATCGATCTGCAGGTCAGATCGATGGCGGAGATTAACTGGATGGTGCGTCGTAGCCCGGTTAACTATCGGGCATCTTCGGCGAGCGATAGCCGTTGGATGGCCCACCCCAGATTGGACAATGGACAGCAATATCGCTGGGCATCCACATCCGAATGATAACACACGATGAGTTAGCGGTTTTGAAAAATTACACAAGACGTGTGTCACGCGATGTATGGAATCACTGGTGATCGGGGGAAAATAGTTTTCGCCCAAAGGCGGTGCGATGGATACCACCGGTTTTGGGCAATTGGCTTATGGATGGTGGGGACCACAGGGAGACAGACTGCGCACCGTCCGATCTTCAGATCAGATCTACAGTGCGGAATGAATTAAAACTTGTATCGGCGGAAAAATTTAAATAAAATAATAAAGAAAAAAGAATTAAAATAATCAAAGGTTTTAATACTTTGGCGGGGAAATATTTAAAGGTTTGGTGCCCGACTGCAGGGCCGAAGGTCATGTGAAGGGTCATACGACCAAGGATTTATTCGGGAAGGGGCTAAGACCCATATATGTACAAAAATGTCTATTTTTATTGTTTTTCAATGGTTTTCAAGGGAAATTGAGGGTTCCGATAAGTCAAAAAAGGATTTTTCAACCTTGTCAACGGGTTTTGATGAAGGGGAAAGGGAAAATTTATGAAAATGAGGGATTTTCATGGGAAATGGAGGGATAAAAACTGAGGTTAGTTTTGGAAGAAGGGGAGGGGGGAAAAATATGCTTGCAGCAGTACTTTGGCTTTGGAATCAACAGGATTTCTGAGTTCTGAAGGGAAACAACAATGACGATTATCCAATGGATAGGATTTTATCGGAAGACTTTAAGTATCAACAATTTTTAGCAATGAAAATTGTTTCTTGAAGGCTATCCAACATCATTTAGCCACCACCTGATATGACAGAATTTATGGGTGGCTAATAGAAGGGAACCCCCTTTTTCAAGAGTCGAGTAAATCCTTTAACCATTTTCACATAATTTGGAATGAACCTCCTTAGGAATTTAGCCTTTCCTTGAAGTTTCTGTATCTGAAGTAAGTTTTACGGTGCAGGAAAATCAAGAATGGCCTGAACCTTCAAAGGGTCGATTCAAATCCCTTATTTTGAGACTACGAATCCAAGAAAATGACCAGAATACAAATCTAGACGTATTTTGTAGTGTCGGCAGCGTAAGAAAATGGCTCTCAAATCCTTCGGGTGATCAGTCTGATTTTGTGAATGCATTGGTAAATCATCTAGATATGGTTGAACAATGTGCTTGATGTCATTGAAAGCATAATCCATTTCTCTCTGAAAATTTTCCCCAACATTCTTTAAACCAAATGGAAGTTTCCTATAAGAAAATGTGCCCTAGGGACAGATGAATGATGTATTATGTTGATCATCTAGGTAGATATTGATTTGATTGCAACCGGAAAATCCATCCATGTAAAAAATATTTCACATCCAACACAATCGTCAACAATCTGATCGATAAAGGGAGTAGGATAGTTGTGTTTTGGACAAGCATAATTAACATCCTGATAATCGATGCAGACTCTAATGGTTCCTTGTTTTTTCATGATGGTAACGATATTGGAAACCCACTCAGTTAGCGGAACAGGTTAAATGAAACCAGCGCACAAAATTTTTTCAACTTCTACTTTGATGGTGACGACTTTGTTTGGATGAACAAGATGAAGTCGTTGACACACTAGTTTGACATCAGGATACATATTAATAGTGTGTTCAACTATACTAGCATCTATGCGTGGAATTTCCTTGTAAGACCAAGCAAATACGTCATGAAATTCACGAAAAAGAGAGGGATATGATTCGAGTTCTGATGGAGGACAAGATACACCGACATGAATATTCTCTACAATGCCAAGTTTGGTCGAAATATCGATGGAAATCATTTCTTCGATATTTGAAAGATTTCTCTCCGAATCGATTGCATTAATGGGAAAAGAATTCGAAAAGAATTTTTTTATGGATGGGTGATATAGTTCACTAAGATTTTTTTCTTCATAATCAGGAAGATGGGAACGATGATGATAATCTTCCCATGGTTCTCCTTCTAACATCATAGCTTCCAAAATATTCTCATCTGTCAAGGACGTTGAGGAAAATGGATCAGATGGGGTACCAAAATCTAATGAACGATTAACCCTAACACTCGAAGATGATGATTTCGGATTTGCCACCCAAGCGAGATAGATTGATTGCTATGCCAGCTCAATAGGGCTAGGTGGTAGAAACTCATCCAACGTAGAAATTTCAGAATCACCCGTAATCTTCCTTAATCTAGATAGAGTGGAAGAGATTATATAACAGGTCTCTATGCTTGCTATTTCTGCCGACGTCGCTGGCAGCGGTAATGCAAAGGTTCCCATAAGAATGGAATCCTTTAAGAGTCCTACACCAATGTTCTCAAGTTTTAGTTGGGGTATGTGAACGAACAGAATGCTTCCAGTTACTTAGTGAATCAAAGGAAAAGAAGGATAGTTGATTAATTATTGTAATTGTACCTTTATATGGAAAGGCAATCATTCTAAAATATGTAGAAAAAATATCAGTCATCGCATATACCCATGGCCTTCCAAGTAAAATATTATAGTCAAGGGATCCATCAACAACCTCAACGTCAATATTCACTTTTTTCCCCCTAGTTCAACATGCAGGTTATTAATAATACCACAAGGTTTATATGTACGTCCATTAAATGCCTTCAACGTCGTTGATGATCATGATAAGTGCGACGAGCCAAGTGACTTACAACAATTTAGAGACAATGCATTTAGATGCTCCCTCATCAATAATAGTGTGATGAACAAGGTGATTGAGAACATTTACCTGTATGGAGAATTCCAATTCTACTGGTAGTTGTGGCACATAGCCCATATGATTAAAGATGACAAGATTAGAATCAGTCGGATCAATTCCACGAATAGCTGAAAATAAAGCCTATTTTTGGGAGGGACAATTTTGTAATACTTCAAGAGCAGACATAGCTGAATGGTATTGAGCCAAATCTTCAACTATATTACAATTTTGTGTAGCTCTTGCTCAAGGATTATATGTCGATTTATGAATTACTCCCTTTGGTAGCTTGATTTTCATTTCAGGAATAGCAGTAGGCGGTACTGATTCTGTAGATGGATTCATTATCGAGGTATTAGGTTGATCAGTGGCCAGACTACCATAATATTTATTTCGCATCGACACCAAAATATCTATTGAAGGTTTTGTGACAAATAACATTAACACTTGGGAAATAGGAGTTGGATCCGTAGAAACCATATTTGTGTCTGGATTTGGAAATGAGTCTGTCAACACAGCTGACACATTAGAAGTCTTGATGATTTTTGAGACTTTAGCGCAGTGAGTACAATCCCTAAAAAATTGTTCCTCGTTATAGATTATGCATGGATAACGAGGTTTTGAAAGTTGATCAGATGATTTTTCTTGCGGGTTAGAAGTTTTATTTTTCTTTGATTTCCCCTTTTCTTACTTCCTAGTTGCTTGTCACCTTTGCCTTTGTCAAATGACACGGCATTAATTTAAAAAGTAGGAGCAAGATCAGATGCAGTAGTGTGGTGTGTGCTTGTATTGCCTATCAAGCCGTCTCCAACAAGAGAGTCCTTTAATTGAGGAGGAACATTGAAATTAGATCTCGGTGCATTATGGATTT
>JAXQQM020073739.1:0-12725 GCA_034641835.2 Pinus albicaulis | reverse complement strand
TAAATGCTAGCTCCAACGTACTCTTTTGGTTGGAGATTACAAGTGGGGTTGAATTCGTGAACATAGTACTTCTTCTTCCTACCCAAGTCTTTTCACCATATACCCTTATTGAACTTCTCCATAACAAAATTCTCTAACTCCTTACTATTTGTAGTACATGCATTGATGTAAATATTCCATTTTTCCCATTTTATTTCTTTCTCTCGGTCATCTACCTCCTCCCATTCACTTAATTCTTTTTAAATACACAAGGATAATTGTATATTGTGCATCACTTTGATAATAAAGTGGTATGTATTACGCTATTCCAAGTTCAAATATCCCCAATTCACCTATGTTTGCATAGGGGTATATGTATACACCTATAAATTATAGTGGAGGCATGTAAGGTGAGAAAGAAACCTACGTAGTTGTTGGTTGTGTCTCATGCAAGTAGTGTTTTGTGGTGCAAGTTTGTGTCATGCAAGTCGAAAATCAACTTATATATCATGTGAGTACAAAACTAGTTAAATTAGTGATTTGTTTCAAGAGAATATAAAACTAACTTATTCATTTTGTGTCAATTAAATATGCCCAATTATCTAATATTTAATCTATATATCTTCTCTAATTTAATAATTTAAATTAAACAAACCACTCCTATTAAAATTAAAGATCATAAATATACCTAATAAATAATTAACTATATTCTACAACTTTACTACTCTATTTTAAATAGATATAACAAATTAAATTAAAAAAACAATATATAATTAATAATTGTTTCAATATATATAAATATATAACATAAAAGAAAAAAAATCAACATGGATATATTTTCGCTTCTCTTTTCACTGCTCTTTGCATTCGTTTTCCAACCACGTTATGAAAGGCAAAATCTTATTACAGACATTGCTAAAAGGGAAATTTTAGAACGTAAATCAAGAATGGATGTAAAAAACTAAAACTCCCGATAGGAAAAAGCAGTCGTGTAACAAATTTCTAAATTTCTTAATGTAAAACAAATAATTTACTATTGCATTGTGGGTCCTTAAACGCCTAGTCCAAAAAGCACCGCGGTCAAGAACCGTTATAGAAACTTGGTTTGCATATTTAATTATTCTCTCTCTATATATATATATAAACAACCGTTATGAATCACAAGTTGTGTTTATCAAGTTCAACAATTTCAATCTTCCATCATTGAATGTCATGAAAATATATCCGTTGAATAGGAGAAATGTGCATCTTCTGTTCATTATAATTGGCTTCTCTTTCTTTTTCTTCAATTCAATCTTGTTTGCTTTCACCAATTTCTTCCTCCGCCTCCCAGACCGTTTGTTTTTCTCTGTCGTTTCTTGTATTTGCTGAGCCCCGTGCTCTATTCTCTATGTTATTTCTGTATGTGCATGTATTTTTGTTCGGGTTTGTATTCCTGTTTGATATTTAATAGGTGGTGGAGGCAAGGGTTTCAAGAGAGACAGAAGCATCGGATCACACTACACCTATCCACATATTGGTCTTTCTCCTTGGCAGATTATAATGGTAATATTTTGTAGTCTTTGTTTTTTTAAATATTTTGTTTTGAAATTTTTTTTCCACAACGAACAAGGGATATTTTTTTCTTAATCTTCATTAAAAACAATTGTGTTATATCTCATATCAATTTGCAATGTGAATTCTAACCTGGTGTATATGTTTGTTAATATGCCCGCTCCAGGTCCATTCAAGAGTGTTGAGATAGATATATAATGCAAAGGGCAGTATTCAGATAAATAATGGCAGAGGAGTAGTTAGACACAAAATTCAGGTACGTAACCTTCATGTAACCTATATTAAGTTTTAAATGGAAAAGAAAAAAGAGATACCCAACCTGGGCATATATTTTCATGTGTTTATTGAATCCCATTTAGAATTTGAGCTAGAAATTGGATTCTGGTTAATATGTCTTCAAAAATAGGTTAATAGGTCTTCGATTGCGGTTAAATGTCTTCAAAAATAGAGGCATATGTCTTTGTAATCTTTTCTTTTCATAATTTATATGTTTTTTTTGGGTAAGTTTCAACAGTTACGTCTAAAAACAAAAGCTTAAAAAAGATAAACATGAAACTCTCTCTGATGTTTCTTATTTGTGGTTGGAAGAATATAAAGAAACAAATAGTCGAAACAATAGTAGACGTTTGGACTAATAAATTTAAATTTCGGCCTCCCTCATTCATCTTTACTCAGGTATCACCACAAATTTATTCGCATGCAGACTCGCCCATTAGTTTATAGCTCAAATTATTCACATACGAAATTGCCCTACGAACTTGCCCTATTCACATACGAACTTGCCCATTAGTTTGTTTTTTCAGAATCTACCCCAAATCTTTCACAAAAATCTTTCACATACGAACTTTCCCTACGAACTTGCCCTATTCACATACGAACTTTCCCAGAGGTTTTGTTTTCAGAATCTACCCAAAATCTTTCACATACGAACTTTCCCAGAGGTTTTGTTTTCAGAATCTACCCTAAATCTTTCACATACGAACTTGCCCTGAGGTTTTGTTTTCAGAATCTACCCCCAAATCTTTCACATACGAACTTGCCCAGAGGTTTTCCTTTTCAGAATCTACCCGAAATCTTATGCACTTACAATTATTCCAGTGATCGAATAGTTGTTTAGGGAATAATTTGATGCTTATTGGGTCGAAATTCTAGACCATGCAACCCTCCTCTTCCTTGGACAATCCAATTGTTTAGATCCTTGATTGTACTCGGAATACCCTAGTAGTATTCAATACGGCCTTACGCATTAGTAGCGCAGGAAATAAGGTTTTGCTTTCACAAAGGGGTTTCGAGTTGTGGTCTAGTCATACGTTGATACTTTTGTAAAAAGAAAGTCTAATACTTCTGAACTCGGAATCATTTGTTGTCCCTCGAACTTACTTGGACAATGTCTAATAATATTCAATTAATAAATACAGTAGATGTCCAATAATGTCTAATAATATTCAATTAAAAAAAACCTCTCCCAGTTCTTTCTATTATTCTTTTAACCATCCTAGAACCTTCTATTACTCTCTTTACAATCTAGGAACCTTCTATTACTCTATTTACAGTCCTGCTGTAGCTATCTGATATTGTTTTTAAATTTAAAACAAAGAGGCTGAGTTGTCAAAAATATTTCTCTTCCAAGTCGACTCAATTTCATAAAACCCCTTTAATATCGCTCCGACGTCCTTTGATACTACTATTAATATGTGTATAGAATTTACCGGGGTAGTTTCCATATCGATTGTCTAAACTAGTTATCCAGATATTAAAATGTCAATATTAATTTTGAACATATTAGTTTATATTAGATTCCATGTCTATAAATAGATATGATGAATACACTTTTATATTATGTAATATTCCTTCTACATGTATAAAAATTTTCCAATCGAATAAAATCGAAGTTAAAAAAAAATTGTTTTTACGATATATAAAAATTTTCCTCGTAAACGATATAAAATTTATATTATATAATTTTTTCATCAAAGGTTATACAATAAGTACATGATTATAGTTGAGTAATAATTAAAGTTTTGAACAAAATTTTATAATTATATGATTGAATAATAATTAATTTCTTTAACAGATGATTTATGTATATACTCGGTCATAGAGATGTAGTTGATATTATAAAGAAATATTATACTTGGTAAATAAAAAGAATTGATTTTTTTTAAGATCAATGCTTTTTTATCTCTTTTTGTATATTTAAATAATTGATTTTCTTGTTTATAAATAATGAATGGATTATTTATAATTATATTTATATATAATTAAAATTAATATAAAATTCAATAATGAATATTTCTTATTATTATATTCTAAAATTTAAATAATCATTTATTTATTATATTTGAATATGTGATGTAGAGTGTGGTTTTATTTTACTTTATTTATTATGTTATGTTGTTGAATTTATGTTATTGATGTTGTTAATAGTAGAAGAGAAAGCAAGGGATTGAGAGAGGAGGAAAGAGGTGCGAAAGAGGAGGAGGTAGAGGCATCTGCAGAGGAGAAGGACATGTATAGGAGGAAGTGGAGGAGGAGGAGGTTGAGGTGCGTGGAGAGGGAGTAGGAGGAGGTGGGGAGGATGAGGATGAGGTGGAAGGCGAGGTGGGGCAGAGATCGAGAGGAGGATGCATAAGAGAGGGGAGGGGAAATGAATCAGGGGGGGGAGGAGAATGAGGAGAAGAGAGGGAGAGGGTGGATTTGGAGAGTGACAAGGGGAGAGGGTGGACGAGAGGGAGACATGGGGGGGGGGCAGGAGAATGAGGAGAAGAGAGGGAGAGGGTGGATTTGGAGAGTGGCAAGGGGAGAGGGTGGAAGAGAGGGAGACATGGAGATGGGGAGGAGGATGAGGAGGAGAGGGGAGGGGAGATGAATTAAAAGGAGGTTTGGGGGAGGAATGGGGAGAGGAGAGGGGTGTAGAGAGGAGGATAGGTTGGGGGTGGTATAAGGGGAAAATGAGGAGGGAGAGGATGGATGGGGAGAGGGAGGAGGAGGGGGGAGGGGGTGGTATATGGGGAAGAGTAGGAAGGGGGAGGGGAGAGGAGTGGGAGAGGATATATGGGGAGAGGGAGGAGGAGGGGAGAGGAGGAAGAGGAGGAGGAGAGGGAGGAAGAGGAGGAGGAGGAGGAGGTTGGGGGTGGTATATGGGGAAGAGAAAGAGGGGGATAGGGGAGAGGAGAGGGAGAGGATGGATGTGGAAAGGGAGGAGGAGGAGGAGGAGGAGGGTGGAGGAGGAGGAGGAAGTGGTAGGGGTGCAGAGGTGGAGGAGGGGGGAAGAGCAAGAGCGGGGAGGGGAGAGGAGAGGGAGAGGATGGAGGGGGGGAGAGGGAGGATGGGGGGGAGAGGGAGTGGGAGGAGGAGGAGGATGAGGAGGAGGATGAGGAGGTTGGGGGTGGTATATGGGGAGGAGAAAGAGGGGGATAGGGGAGAGGAGAGGGAGAGGATGGATGTGGAAAGGGAGGAGGAGGAGGAGAAGGGGGGAGAGGGAGGAAGCAGTAGGGCCGCAGAGGTGGAGGAGGGGGGAAGAGCAAGAGCGGGGAGGGGAGAGGAGGGGGAGAGGATGGAGGGGGGGGAGAGGGAGGAAGCGGGGTGGAGGGGAGATGGAGGAAGGGGAGAGAGGGGGAAGAGGAGGAGGTTGAGGGTGGTATATGGGGAAGAGGAGGGGGAGGGTAGGGGAGAAGAGAAGGAGGAAGAGGAGGAGAGGGAGAGGGAGGGGAGAGGAGGGGGAGGGGAGGGGAGAAGAGAGGGAGGAAGAGGAGGAGGGGGAGAGGAAGGGGAGAGGATGAGGAGGGGGAGAAGAGAGTGAGGAAGAGGAGGAGGGGTGGTAGAAGGAGGTTGGGGGTGGTATAAGGGGAAAAGGAGGAGGGGATGAGGGGAGAGGAGAGGGGCAGGGGATAGGGGAGGGGTAGGATAGGGAGATTATGGATGAGGAGAGGGAGGACGAGGGGAAAGGGGCAGGGGGAGGAGGAGGAGGAGGAAGGGGGGGGTGGTTGAGGAGGAGGGGGGAAGAACAATAGGGGAGGAGGGGAGAGGAGAGGGAGAGGATGGGGGAGCAGGGGAGAGAAGGAGGAAGGGGAGGGAAGAGGAGGAGGAAGGGGGAGGGGAGAGGAGAGGAGAGGGAGAGGATGGGGGAGCAGGGGAGAGAAGGAGGAAGGGGAGGGAAGAGGAGGAAGGGGGAGAGGGAGGAGAAGGAGGAGGAGGTTGGGGGTGGTATAAGGGGAAAATGAGGAGGCAAGGGGGGAGGGGGGAGGCAAAGTGGGAGAGGGGATTTGGGTGGTGGGGCGGTTGAGGAGGAGGGGGGGAAGAGTAGGAGGGGGGTAGGGGAGAGGAGAGGGAGAGGATGGAGGAGGGGGGTAGGGAAGAGGAGAGGGGGGAGAGGATGGAGGAAGAGGGAAGAGCAGGAGGGAGGGGGAGGAGAGAAAGGGGGAGGAGGAGAGAGGGAGGAGAGAGGGAGGAAGGGCGGGGAGGTGGGGAAGGAGGAGGAGAAGGTCATGTTTGTAAATTATTTGTTGCATTTTTAATTTTGAAAGTGATGTGCTTTCCATTACTTGTTTGAGCGACAATGATATTTTTGTTGGCCTTGTTTTTATAAGTCGTGTGTTGTATTTTTTTAATGTAAAAGTGATGAGGTGTTACCATCACTTCGAAATGCAATGAAGATGGTGTTGCCCTTGTTTTATGAGTCCTCTGATGCATTTATTTTATGTAAAAGTGATGAGGTGTTTGCCATCACTTCTAAATGAGACAAAGAAGTCTTGTTTGGTAAAGATAGCTCAGGTATGATTCCATTTTGATGTAAACTTGACCACTGAGTACATATTATAAGCTCGTGGCAAGTATGGGAATATTTGGGTCATAGATTAGTCAATTTGAGCATGTGTTTTCATGGGATTGTACAACAGGTTTTCAAGAGATGTAGGTGTTAGTTCATCACTTATGGCTCTGAAGGACACAGGTGAAGGAGAAGGAAGGGTGACTTTTCCAGACGCTTGTGGTGCAGTAGTACACATCAATGCAGATTATTTTGATGCTTTTAGAGGACCAAAAGCTCCTTAGTGGGGAGGATTGATCCAGGTGGCTTTAGAGACACACACAGGACAAAAAGCGCTCAAAACTCAAAGTGTTTGGATGGCTCTCGAACCAGGTTCAGGTTGAAGAGCTTGTCGCCCTAATTGCAATGGTGTGAATGTTTCGTCAAATCGAGCCCGTATGTGAAGGATAGGAGTTGTCAAAGTTTTGGTTTGACTTGAATGACTGGGCAGGTTAAGGAGGACGGAAATTTGACCTTTCTCACCCATCGGATTCTGGCAATCTCAGGATAGATTCTAGGAAAATTTGTGGGATGATTAATTTCACTCCTACGGTCAAAATCATAATTTTCAAAAAATTATAATTTTTTTTTTAATTACAAAAAAAAATTAATTAAAAAAAGGGGGTGCCAAGACACCACCCCTGGCACTCCACCCGACTAACTATAACATATTTTAAAAATATATATTGGAAGATCCAATGGGTCGTGACCCCCGCCGGACCCCCAAAAAACAAAATATATTACAAAAATGTTTCATATAACGGCCACCATAAAACATGGTTCCTGTGGGTGTCGAACCTACTCGACTTAATAGCTGGCCGGTCCACTAACAGAACCACAAATAACCTCCACTCCATGCTATAGCATGTGATAGTTCCAATGTAATGTGGGTGGCGCGGGTGTCAGTTCCATCGCGAACCCGACCACTACCAAATTGTTGCTACGATTACCATACAGAGCCAACTCCGCTGGCGGGAGTTAAGGGGCGGGCCACCCAATGCGGGTCCGACACCCTCCACTTTGGTTAAAAAATATGTATGTGGTTTTTAAAAAATACATGGCATGATATTACTCCTTTTTAGGAGGGGTCAGGGTTTGATCACCTGACCTTCTCCCTCCTAACATGGATCCAAACCAACTCGTCTAATTTTTTTTTTGAAAACTCCACCCAAGAAATATACTTAAACCCAGCATTTGCATGGTACACCCAAGCTAGACCAGAGCAGGAGTGCCCATGTGGAGCAAGGAAATTTGTAGGTGGAACCATGAGCGTGGAGTAGTAATTATGCAGGTGGAACCATAAGCCTTGAAATTTTCCCGGGAAGGTAATTTTTCTCCATGTCGGAATATAGTCAAGTTTATAGTCATTTTTCACGGTTTTCTGTAGGGAATGCAATGGAGATGTCAGATTTTCCTTTTGAGTTGTATATTTCCAATCCACCCATGGAGAAACTACGTGGAGGAACCTAATGGGAATCTAAAAGATTATGTTTTTCCCCAGATCTTCACTTTCTCAGAATTCAGCAAATGGACAGTCATTTTTTCACTATTCGACATCACAAAGCTGATGGTATATTCAAAATTTTCATCTAAGATTTAAATATTTCGGTCACTTTTTGAAGTGAAGTTACAGGAGTTAGTTTTCAGGGAGTGAGAAGTCAATTTCACACCTTTCGACGCCACAATCATGATGGTGTTTTCAGATCTAGTAGCAGTAGCAACCATTCTTCAGTCATCTTCAACGTGAGCTATATGATGTGATTATTTCATGTACTTCTTTGTTCCAAGATGCTTACTGTTGTACAAATACCTGTTGATGTATGAGTCATGGGATCTTGTCTTGTTTTTTTTTTTATTGATGTCCTTTCTGTCATGGACTTGTATTATTTTTTAGATCCCTTTTATGCCATGTTGGAGGGATACTCCCTGTCACACATATGTCATTGAGATCCCTTGTTTTAGATGTTGGTGGGATATTCATAGTATTTATGCTTAAGTAATCTTTATACTGATAGGAGTCCTTCTTATGCATGACAGTTTTGCAATGGAACATCTCGTAGATAGGTCTATCCACTCTTGCGTGAGGGCATTTTCCTTGTATGTCAGAAAAAAAATCGATGTACATCTTATACTTACAACACTTAATGTAGTGGCCTACACCATCGTGATACTGAGGCCCCGAGATGTAGTCCCTCCTGGACGAAATCCGTTATCAAATGACATATTCTTATGATTTTTGATCTTGACATATTACGTTTCTCTTATTTACAACATGTAGTTGTTAATTTAAGTTGATTAATGCCACAATGAATGAAATTCTAATTTATCGTCCGAAGTGAAATGTATTGGTTAAGGGTATCAAGAATTTACCCTGAATCAAGAAGGTGAGGTGGCCCAATAAAACTTGAACATGAGTCCAAAAAATCTCACAGCTATCACAGTATTAAAATGCCAGGACATGACAACAAGACTTTGGTACATACAGTATTCGAGACATTTATTAAATGTGATGACCTTCTGCCGATGCAAACCATAGGCTTAATTAGTGGTTAGGTTTTTGTGAGTTTTTAGAAGGGTAAAATTTAATATGTGTTGGTTTACATATAAACCTAAGACTTCTATTTAATATTAGTAAGCATGCCATAGAAGATTAAACTTTTAAGTATTGGCATTAATGCAAGAAGTAATTTTTTTTTTTTATCTTATATGTTACAAGTGCTATTAGAGCAACGTTCCCATGTTGGGACCTTAGGGGGCACCTAACGAGTTAGAATGTGTGTATACTGATGCATAGAAAATAAGTAGTACTACAAGGAAGAAATGAAAAGGGGATCGACAGACCGAACACCTTAGAATACCGAGGAACCTACACCTCAAAAAAAACCATAAATGAATCTTGAAATGTGGTTTCAGTTGAGTGTAGATCAGCACCAATAGACTAATAGACTACTGGAGTAAAAACAACACCAGACCGGCATACTGTTAAGTATTGTGTAGAAGTTGAAGGAGGAAATGGTTCAAGTAAGAAGTGACAATGAACGTCTAATGCAAGAACAAGAAAGGATACTTAAGAGCCTTTCTGACAAGCAGAATGAAGGGGTGTTACAACCTAGTCCTAATAGGGATATGAAAGAAGAGAATGAACGAGAAACCAAGGACCAAACCACGAATAGAATCGGCAGGACCTTCATAGTGAATCAACAAAATAAGAACTATAATGAAGCAATGTCTAGTAATGTGTCAGATCAACAGGAAATTAAGAAGCAAAAAAATGGAGCTACATGGTGGGTTTTGAAAAATAAAACCACCTACATTCGATAAGGAAGCTAATGAGGTGGCAGAGGCCTGGTTGATAAATATGAATAATTACTTTCAAGTATATGAGTATAGAAGCAACCTTAAAGCCAAACTGGCCATTTACCAGTTGAGATAAAAAGCCACTCTATAGTGGGAGGAGGTAAAGAATGTTTGCAGCATTGAAGATGAATATGTGACATGGGATTCATTCCAACAATAATTTAAAGAAAAAAATTAAAAAAAACATTTCTATGACAAAAAACCTAGATAAATTCATGGTTTGAAGCTGGATCAGATGACTATGGATGAGTATATTACCAAGTTCACCTCCCTATTAAGATATGTTC
Source organism: Pinus albicaulis (assembly GCA_034641835.2). NCBI lineage: Eukaryota > Viridiplantae > Streptophyta > Pinopsida > Pinales > Pinaceae > Pinus > Pinus albicaulis. The sequence goes on along the minus strand of JAXQQM020073739.1, from coordinate 2,741 downwards.
CTTATGTCAAAGAGGAAAAGGCTAAGGTTCAAAGGTTCCTAAGTACTTTTCCAACCCACATGAAGGAATAAATTGAATTCGTAAATGTTAGGACCGTGGAAGAAGAAATTCGAAAGGAAAGAATGTGCTACCAACAGTCCAAGGAAAAAGGGGAAGTGGGAAAAATTTGGCAGCCAAGAAAAGGACAGAAAAATAGTTCAAAGTTCAAGGGTTCCAGAAGTAACAATTTGAAAAATTCTGCATGATGTTCTGTACGCCTAAACAAGGAAATATTTCCAAACCACCCCTGCAGTGTTGGAGGTGTGGTGAGGTGCATTATTACCAAAATTTTCCTTAGTGAGGGGAAAGTGAAATAGTTACTAATATTTAGGAAGCTTCTACAGTTGGAGATTTAGCTCGAAATATACCTTGAATCAACGTAGCATTGGAAGATCGTTAGGTAGATTACGAGCCAACGATGATAGAGTTGGAAGGTAAGCTACTTTCCTAGTCTGTTTCTATTTTGGTTGACCCAGGTTCAATTTAATTTATGTAAAATAAAAAATAGTAGAAGTATGTAGATTATAAGGTTAGAAATTCAAAAATCCTTGGTTGGCACAGCTAGCCACAAGAGCAAGAAAAAAATTAAGTGCCAAAATTCCAAACTATACTTTGGAAATTGGAGACCAGTAGTTGAACGTGGATCTGAACATACTGCCATTAGGATCATATGATGTTTTTATGGGTATGGATTGGCTAGAAAAGCATTGGACTTTGGTGACTGTAAAGAAAAGATTATTTACTACAGAATGCAGGATGGAACACACAAAGAGATTCAGGGAACCAAGAAAACACTACAACTATGTCCTATTACAACATTTCAAATGAATAAGTGTATGAGGAAGGGTTGTCAAATTTATGCTATTCAGGTGGGATATGCCAATTTCAAGGAGAAGTCCGCTATGATGGAGAACATACGAGTGGTACAAGACTTTATGGATGTATTTCCATAAAACGTACCGGATTACCCCCAAGAAGAGATATTGACCTCACCATTGAGTTAATTCTAGGAGCATCACCAGTTTCAAGAGCTCATTTTAGAATGAGTATTTCAGAGCTAACTGAATTAAAAATGAAATTGCAATAGCTACTAGTAAAAGGATTCATTCGTCCAAGTTTATCCCCTTGGGGAGCACCAGTGCTATTCGTAAAGAAAAAATATGGAGCCATGCAAATGTGCATGGATTATAGACAACTCAATAAATTGACAGTCAAAAATAAATATCCTTTACCTCAGATTGATGACATGTTATTCAGGTGGAAGGGGCCATAGTATTCTAAAAAATAGACTTCAGGTCTGGATACCACCAGATCCATATTAAGGATGAGGAATTATACAAGACTCCTTTCCGTACTATTAAGTGTTGTAAGAAGAAGATGTACATGGATGTGTTTTTATGACATATAAGGAAAATTCCCTCATGCAGGAGTGGCTAGACCTCTCTACGAGATTTTCCACTACAGAACTCTCATGCATAAGAATGAATCCTATCATTATGATAATTGCTCATGCATAAAGACTGTGAGTATCCCACCACCATGTCAAACAATGATCTCAATGACATATGTGTGACACAGGGTATCCCGCTAACATGGCATAAAAATGAATCTAAAAAGTAATACAATTCCATGACAGAGAGTACATCAACAAAAAAATAAAACAAGACAAGATCCCACGACTCATATATCAATAGAGATATGTACAACACTAAGCATGTCGAAAAAAAGAAGTACATGAAAGCATCACATCATATACCTCATGCTAAAGATGACTGAAGAATGGTTGTTGCTGTTGCTACATCTAAAAACACCATCGTCATCATCGAAAACAGATATTTATGAACTCTCCAAGGAAGAGGAATGATGGGGACACTTCGCCATCGTTCCATGGTGATGCATGTTGGAGTGAAAAAGCTGAGGCGAGCCCCCATCAACGTGATTGCACCAGAGACTGCCATAGAAGGTATAATGAGTGTTATTATTCCAGAGTGAATTTTGATTATAAAAATGCTGATAACCACCATCGTAAATCATGGAATCGCAAAGCGTGTTATTTTTTTGGTTCAAATAATAAGGCATGAAAAGTCTTCACCACAATAGGAAAAAGAAATCATTAAAGAGGTTTGGAGGAAAAATACCTTTTGCACCCACTGCGACTGAAGTGGCCATCAAAGAGCCACATGTGGAGACTCCATCCAGAGTACCACCTTAAGGACGAAGTGCCCATGCAGACCCCAGAGATGTTAGCTTGTCATGGTCGTGTTTGTAAATTATTTGTTGCATTTTTAATTTTGAAAGTGATGTGCTTTCCATCACTTGTTTGAGCGACAATGATATTTTTGTTGGCCTTCTTTTTATAAGTCATGTGTTGTATTTTTTTCATGTAAAAGTGATGAGGTGTTACCATCACTTTGAAATGCGACGAAGATGTTGTTGCCCTTGTTTTATGAGACCTCTGAATCATTTATTTTAATGTAAAAGTGATGAGGTGTTTGCCATCACTTCGAAATGCGACAATGAAGTCTTGTTTGGTAAAGATAGCTCAGGCATGATTCACTTTTGATGTAAACTTGAACACTAAGTACATATTATAAGCTCATGGCAAGTATGGGAATATTTGGGTCATAGATTGGTAAATTTGAGCATGTGTTTGCATGGGATTGTACAACAGGTTTTCAAGAGATGTAGGTGTTACTTCATCA